>JAZGTI010005261.1:12804-25829 GCA_036877585.1 Botia kubotai | reverse complement strand
GGAAACGGACAGAGCTCAGACTTCAGACTAACCTTTCGTTTTCATATATATACACACCCTCTGGTAGCCTATAAAAACCTCAGATTAATAAATTGGAAGATGAGTTTCCTTTGGCTCCACCTAGTTGGAGTAACACCCCAAAGGCTCTTTGCCAACTTGGCAATGAGATACAAAACCTTAGCTTGTTTGTACAAAACCTGAACAAAGTCTTTCCTCATTAAACTTCCCTGCCTCAGCCCCTGTTGTCAATCAGAATAGGCCAATTAACATTTACAATTTTGTTTCATATGTACTTACAATAAAGACGTTATTAGCAGATGACCGTTTACTCAAGTTAAAATGACAGTTCAGCCAAAATTAAAAATGTTTCTTTAGTAGAATGTTAAGACTTTTAGCTAAACCGTGGTCCCTAGCGATTCATTAAATGAAAGATCATGGTCCATGACTGCCATCTCAAAGTTAGAAAAATCAGACACCAGCAATACAAAATTAATCCTGTGACTCCTGACAATATATTGAGGTCTTATGAAGTGAAACAATCGCAAAATTCTGAAAAAACTTTAGTGTCTTAGAGTTGCCATGTCAAGGCAATATATTTATGGCAAAAAAAGGAAAACCGGAATGGTTTCATATCTTCTGTATGCAAGTAATTTAGATCAAACTTAAACCAAGTTTGGTCATGGAGGCTGATTATATGGATGTGAATGTTGTAAGTCACAGAGCACCACTAACTGGCAACAGGAAGTGTCAGCTGATATAAAATTATGAAGGCGTTTAAGGTAATTGGCTTGCTACACCTCAGTCCAACTGCTGTACTTTTTAACTAACAAGAAGATTTATGTTAAGTTCACCAAACAGAACGTCACCACAGAGAATTTCATCTCTGTTTATTAGTACAACAAAAAAAATGCATCAAGTTTATTATTTGTTGTTTATTTGGCCACCAGTTTACTTATAAATTTAAATGCAATGGAATGCTGTGCCTTAAACATGTTCACGCTATCATGACTTTCATTTTAAAACCCCAATTCCTCTGACAATTCCCAAGCCCCTCCAGTCTTTTAAAATTACCTCTGAAATTACAGTGAACCCTTTATTGGGAATTGGGATGAGTTCTTCAAAAAAAATAAAAATTCTCTGATGGCACTGAAACATTGACTAAAATTAAATAGAACATGCTCTCCACTTTGATGACTTTAAAAATAATTAAGTAGCAGGTGTTAATGATTTTGGAAAATGTGGAATATGATGAGAGAATGTGGTTTGACAAAACTGGAAAGGGTAAGGCAAGGTGCTTTTAGACTGGTCTCTAACTTTGTAATAATAGGCTGCTATTATAATGCAGATAATTTAATTCCACCTTATACAGCTTTTCCACCCGGAACACAAGGTCCAAAAAATTTTGCCAATAATACATAGCAAAAATACTGACCCACCAGATCATAAATGAATATAGTCAGCATTTAGAAATTTAGGTTTGACAGAATATATTACATAACAAGGATTCCTTTGTGCAAGTTGTAACAACATCAGGGTAGAATAAAATGGTAAAGATAATTCAGAAGGAGGGTCTTTCAAATTCTAGGCTGAATATTACCGGTGGGGTCAGTGATGATAATTGTACTGGCTGATGGAGCACCCTGTAATGTTTAGTGACTGTAGGATTAGTTAGGAAAAACTTTAGTGTTCACAGACATGGGAAGTTTTAAAGTGAAGATGTTGGTGAAAGGGTTTGTCTCTCCTCTTCACACTGACACTTATAACTCATCATGTCCATCTTCTGTATCTGAATCATCCTCTTCTACATGGTCAAGATCCAGATCCTGTGGAAAGATGTTTATTTGAGCAAGGTCCAGGACCCATTCTATAATTTAAAGGGTCGATCCAAAAACCACAAAACTGAGTTCAAGCAGCAATGATCAAGAAAATGTCTTCTGCCTTCTAAGATGTGGACATCAGTAAAGCAAGTAGCATGAGAAAAGTTGTGATACTACTTACATCTGATTCCTCGTCCTCATCTCCTGCTGGTGCCCCACCTTCCTTTCCTCCACTCTCCAAAAACTTTGTAAATCCATCTAGTGTTCTTTCACCATTGTAGTCAATTACCTACAAGGATGGGGTAAACAAAAAAAAAAATCCCAAGAACTGTTAATAGTGTTGGTCATAACTGAATGCTTTCCCAAAATCTACCTGATAATGAATTGCCATGGAACACTAATACGGCAGTTTCCTGCCATATTGTTTAAAGGATGTCTTTTTTTGGTTCTATCATCAACTGTTCCAGTCATAAGTAAATAAAATTCCCGAATAAGATCCATAGGGCATCTCTGAATCTCCCAGGAACCACAGAAGGAGAGTATTCACTGGGTATATACACTCATAGATACAAGGTCACCAAATCATATATCCATGATGCAAATCCCCTGTACTCCTGTTCTTTTTTTAAACTACATGGCTTGCTTAATGCGTTACAAATAATGCATGCAAGTAGAAAGCACAAATGTAAACAGAACCTTTATTCCAAAGATCCTGATCTATTATTGGCCAGAATTTCAATGTCACATTTACGCAACTGTTCAAACCAACACCAATTTTTTCACAAACTAAATATTAAAATCAAAGACAGAGATGTTTGAACTGAAATGAGTTATGTGCTGCTTAATAAAAATGTTGTCTATTTATATTTATATGTGTATTCTTTTTCTCATTGTTGTTGTTGTGTCTGTGCACTGGAAACCTGTGACACCGAAACAAATTCCTTGTATGCGCAAGCATACGTGGCAAAGCTGTTTTCTGATTCTTCTGATTCTAATACTGTATGCACAATATAACATGATATAGGCTTAAAAGCTTTATTAAAATCAATATATAAATCAAAGTATTGGTGAAAATATGAGTTTCCAAACCTAAACAAAGTGCCCAAATGAATTTAAAAAAAAAAAAAAAAAAATTGTTTAACAGACCACCACCCGCCTTTGTTTTGAAATGTGGTGGGGACAAAGTTACACCACTAGTCTTAAAGGCCTCAACCTTGCAATTAAGAAGAACTGGCTGGGATTGCTAAAATAGCATAATTACATAGAAAAATTGATGACCAAAATAAAATCACCCAGCACTACATAGATCAATCATATCCATGACCTAATAAATCCTATACACAAACATTAAATACTTAGAATTTTCAGAACCCACCTTATGGTCATCACCAGCAGGGAAAAACTTCAGTGTAGGGAAGCTGTGCACTTTGACCGCCTCAATCTCATTGGCTGTGGAGTCCATTTTAGCCACAATGATATCTGGGTTGTCTTTGAATTTTTCACCCAGTTGATCCCATATTGGGGCCAGCTGCTTACAGTGACCACACCATGGCGCATCTGCAAAATAGTCAAACATGGTCAACAGAAACCTTTAATATCAAGATGCAACATCACGATAACTATCACAAACAAATCTTTACAAATCTCTTTTTTTTTTTATTTCTGTGCTACACTACCCTACACTACCCATAACCACTGATTTCTTATTATTGCTAAAGCCCACAGTATGCATCAAGTGACAATTTTGGTCTTAGCATATAATAGCATATAACCTCAGAAGCCTGTATGTGCCAGACAGCCTCAGCAGACTGTTACAACATAATCCACAAACTGTCCAAGCACTTTTTTAACCCATTCCTACAGTTTAAGAGTAGCGCACCTTTAAAACGCATCTGTACACACCGCATGCACTTAACGGCATTTATGGTAATGATCGTTCTGCCCTATATCTGCTAAACAAGCTTTCTTTAGACCTTTCCACTTAGTGCGTGTTGCTTTGCTAAAGACAATGCGCCACATTAGGACCTGCAGATGACACGTTTATTTTAAAGTATTCACAAACTGCCTTTATTGCATTTAGTCCACTAATAGCGTTAGAAAGTTTTTTTCCGAAAACACAATAGGATACTTTCTACCATGTTTTTGAGCCTTGATCTTGAAACAGTGTTTTTGTGGGTGTGCCACAGGAAAGACTTAAAAATAATCACCCACTGCTGTTATTTGGTAACAGCATTAAAGCAATAGTGAGACAGAATAAACTATTTACTTCAATGTGTGTCAGATCCAATTAGAATGCACAGCTTTGGTTTTTAATTTCAGTCTCTCAGCAAATCCTTCGTCAATCTGTGCCTCATTTACAAAGGAATCCAGAATAAAATGTAGCAAACAAATGGTATAGGGTCTTACTAATGCAATTTGGAACTATATTTAAAAGGAACTTCAACCATGCAATCCATGTTGGGATCTGAAGACAGACAATGCAAGACACTGCCCAGTTGTGGTCAAAGCCATCTTTAATCACTTCTATCTCTAGTTTTAAATTCTGAAACATACAGGATATTTTTAATCGAATAATGACCTCTTAACTATCAAAAGATCAATGAAAATTTGAATTCTCAGTTCATGAACACTTCAATAAGAAACTAGACACTGTGAGCACTTTCGATACAACACAGAAAATGAGAATGCAGCATGCTCGTGTATACATTATTTCAAGTCTGGTTTAAACCCTGAATCACTGTTGTTAACCGTGGTTAGTGTTTGTACAACTTGCTTCGTGCCACAGGACAGAATACCATATTTCTTCTAAATTTTGTTTGTGATGTAAAAATTTTGCTATCATTATAAGTGTACCTTTAAACATAAATTCATATATCCAACAGGATTCAACTTTATAAGAAATTAATTAAAAAAATTCATATATAATTAAAGGCAAAGTAAGCCATTTTTTTCAGAAACATTTTATGCTATGATGGTAAAAGTCTCTTTACATCCTGATAGCAATCACTAAGGCTGCGTTTACACTGGCACAAAAAAAATCGGATTTTTTACAACACAGATTTGAATTTGTTGAGAAGATCCGATTATTTCATATCCAATCTAAGCCACTTTCAAATGTGGATTAAAATAGTATACATATCCGATATCCAGACATCCAACCTGCGTCTAAACGTGCATATCTGATTCTCTTTGGCTATAATGCACTGTTCTTCGATGGACTGCATTGAACATCAGCATTTCGCATATGTACCAAACCTGGCTGCAATGCCATTTGGTCCAAATGCAATCATAGGATGTCCTACTTGCCTGTCAAATGCTGTTTTTGCATACCTCTGCTTACCCTGCTCGCGCAGACAATATTCCATCATCTGTACATTCCATTGACTGTGAGCATTCATGTATTTTGGAAGTGTGAATTTGAAAGCATCAGATCCCACCCTCCCTTCTTTGCATTCTCTTCAAAGGTAGCATTTCTGAAAATTGCCTATCCCGCCTTTAAGTAAATAAATGAATTGTGATTGTCAACTGACCCAAATCTGTCTTATACTGAAACAATCCTTGCTGTTGAGCCCTGCTATGAAAACTCATGAATTTCTCAAACTAGATCGTCAGAAAACAGTTTGTATATCAATTTGCTGGTTCCAGAGATGAAAATACTTACAAAATTCAATGAAAACATTCTTGGCAGGGTTAAAAGCTATCTCTTCAAAGTTCTTGCCCACCAAGACCTTAACTGGGTTCTTATCCCAGTCTTCAGGAATGTCCTGACTCATCAGATGTGGCTGAAGAGGAAACGTAATACATTTGTTACATCACACACACAAAAAATTAACTTAATTATTGATTTCCCATCACTTACATAACTTTTGCACTAAAAGTTCTCAGAAGTTCATATATTCTGGTAAAATGCACCTGGTGTTCATATACAATGCATTTTTACACTTCTGTAATTATTATCATTATTTTTTATCCAAGTCAGTGGCACATGCCAAATCGAACAGACCCCATGACATTTTCCATCATTTAGAATTTTCCGAATAACATACTTGACTCCTTCCAGAGCAGTTTGCATGAAATGTGGTATTTAGAACAGAGAAATCAATTTATAGATTTTTGACAGATCCAAACATTATATACCACCTTAACAAATTAGTCCGTGAGCATGCACCGCTTCACAGCGCTTTTAGGTACTGACATGAAACGTGGTATGTAATCAACCATGACCTAAGGGTACATGCACGGATCCAATGATAAAAAATTGCTATTTCGGCATATAACTGAAATGATTTAATCAAAAAAAATATGGGTGGACTGTTTAGATTCCTTGGGGTGAGTCAAATGAAACCCAATGTTATTTGGTTGGCCATTTTGGGTGTCAGCTACTTTGAATCTTGTCGTAAAATGCAATATCTAACAAAAACAATTGAGAACTGTAGGAAACGTATGCATCACCCTAGTCTAAGGTTACCTGCGAAGTTTGGCGCCAACACCAGCTAGTGGTTAAATGAATTTATGAAACTGCTTGTAACTTAATTGCTTTGCATTATTGTCATGTGACATCTTTTTAGATTCTATGGCTAATGCAAAGTACTAAGATACCAAATTTGTCAGTCGCCTATACTTCCCATTCTCCATTTTGAAAACCTAGGCCATGCATCTAATTTAAACAATTTTAGTGCATTTAGGAATACTTAAGTTATAATCTTTTTGATAGACCAAACAGTTCTCAAATAATGTTTCAACAAATTATATGTAACTATATTCTGTATTTATTCTAGACTACAGACTTCACATCTTGGAAGTGTTTTTCTAGGCAAGGTTAAAACCCTAAACTTAAGCATTTCTCTGCTGTACCTTTAGTTTGCCCTCTGTAAAGGCTTTGCAAAAGGCAATGATATTCTCTGCTGTGATGTCTGAGGTTTCTGGTTTGTATTTGGTCATCTCTTCCTCTAGCGTGATGAGGCGGATTGCTGGACACTCTTCCTTCTTTAGACCAAAAAACTCTAGGATTCTCTGGTTATCATCCACATCACTGTCAATAAATATGAAAAGAATCTGTGGAGAATAACAGAACAAGGCTAAAGGATTCCAATGAATGCAAATTACCTGCATGTAATACCTGTAAAAATACAATGATAAATGGCTAATATCAATCATGTAAATATTCAGTTCAGTTATATTTGTATAATTCTTTACAATCTATTACTGCAAGACAGCTTTATAAAAACTTTTTACAAGGTAGAACCATGTATAAAACATGAAATGCATTATTTTGTATATTAACAGTAAAAGTAATTGTCTAATGCAAAAGAATTCTAGATAAACCCCTGCATAATAGTAAGAAAATGCATTTTAACAGGTATCCATAGTTCTCAGTAAGCAAACCATACGTGACTGTGGTACTGAACCAAAACTCCAAAAATCATAGTACTGGAGGATAAAAACCTTGAGAGAAACTGGGGGGCAGTTCTTCTGTGGCAAATAAACAATGTTATCGGTGCTAACAAGTCAATTGGTACATAGTACCACATACTAAAATCACAAACTCACAAAAAAAAAAACTCCAAGACTCAAGGTAATTGTTTGTTTGAACTCCCCAAATATTTAGTTGCAAAATTAAAGGAAGCACCCACCTTGCCTTTGAAGCCCTCTGCAGCTTTCTTAAAACGGTCCATCTTATCCTGGAAGTCTTTGGCCGTTTTGGGTACAAACATTAGGATATGGGACTTGATATCACCTCCAAAGATTTTTGGAGCAGTCTGCAAAAGGAGGAAGAATCACCTCAGAATCCACCGTTTAACAGTCATAGGAGACAGGGAAGGCATGATGGTGTTTCTTAACTGTCAATAAATATCCATACAACAATCTTGTATGGTCTACTTGGGTGATTTCATGTGCAAGAAAAGCTATCCACAAATTGCTTGCTCAAGCAAAATGTGCTATTGCTGCATGATCTTAATTACATAAAAAATTACACATTCACATTGTAATTAACAGAATAACCATGAATGACGTCAATGAATGTCAGTTCGTTTTAAAACAAAAATACAGTAAATCCACGAAAAACATTTTTGTGTGAGTCCTGTATGATTTCTGTACGAGTCTGCATCTGTATGTCTCTGGGGAATGCACAGACTTATAGACTTCAGTTCAGGGCTCGCAAAATCGCTAGCCCGACGGCCCTGCTTTTAACTTTAACTTTCGATTTGCGATCGTGCTGTGAACTGGGTATCAGTGACGCTCTTCCTGTCAGTCATTACTGTCCTCACAAGTGACAAGTGAAACCTTCCGCAGCAAGCTTAAACGTGATAGAGATTGTATGCGCGAAAAATCGCTAATAGTTGTGCGCGCGTAAAAAAAAGATTCTTTCCCACAAGTCTTTGTTTTGCCTCCTTCACAATATTCTACATTAAAAATAATGTCTTTTTAAATGTATTAATTTTTGCGAGCCCTGGAATGTCTCAGAGCGTGTATATTGTGTTGATGCCCTGCTCACATTAAGATGTAGAAGTGGTCAAATGTTTTTAATGGTTAATATTGTCTCCAGGTCCGGGTCATGGTCCACTAATTGGTGAATAGATTGAATACATCTATTCAACAAAATGAATAGATGTGTATATGTATGTATGTATGTATGTATGTATATTTATGCTTTTGGTAGACGCCTTTATCCAAAGCAGCTTTCAGCGCACTCAAAAATATTCTGACAAATTTAAAAATAAAGTATAAAAATACTGCAAATCCGTGAAAATATTTTAAAGCTAACTTCTACCACTTTTTTGCCACTTTTATGATAAAGTTGCAGGTAACTTTATGAACACTTCCTTCGTGTTGAAGTCAAATGATGACAAACTGACATTTTATCAGAAATTAGACCAGACAGTTCGGATTATAAATTTATAGTTTTATGATATTCTAACTCCTCTAGGGGATTTTCACCAAATTTGGCAAATACATTTGGCAAGACATTGAAGATCAAAAATCTCTTCACAATTTAGCACATCTCGAATTATGTTGCCACGGTGACGCAATTAATTTATGGAAAAAAACAAGTCGTCTCATCTTCTGCATGGATTGAGTGATTTTGTTCAAAATCAAATCTCCTGTAGCTAGATTAAACATGATAGAGAGCGCGCATGTGTGTGATAGCTATGTGTGTGCGTGTGTGAAAATAAGATGCGCATGGATTTACACAGGTATTTCAGTTCTGAATTGGAGACCGACGCACAGATGGAGAAAGCAGATGGGGATGCTATGCCCTCAACGTCGAGTGGCATTTTCTTATCTGACTTCACATTTCAGATTCAGAATCTGACACAGACTAGCTAGCAGTTAGCTAACTGATAGTAACTAACTAATAGTTTGCAACTTGTGCGCTAAAAAGTTAGCATAACAAGAAATCACCACTTCCCCAATTTCAGATTAAGTGTGCATGCATGAGAAATCTTTAGACAAGTAACCAATCTGTGCTGGTTTGTATTGGCTGCCTCCAGTTTTCCCCAAAAGGATCTATTGCAGTTGCATTTATCCTATTCCATCGACCAAAAGCAAAATCAAAAGTCAAAAGGTTACCTGCTCCGTAAACTCAATAACCAGTGGAAGCTGATTGGCCTTGATGAATGTCAGAAGGTGTTCTTTGCTGATCTCTCCATCAAATGTGTTGCGACCCTCATCAAACTGATCAGGAGAGGGGTGGAGGAGAGAGATAAAGATACATACCCTTAAGTCATTTTAACACATGCCTGTGTGTACAATCACACTAATTTGAAATGTGGTATTGCCACATTGTCAAATTCAGAATAAACAAAGCAATCTCAGAAGATGTTAGGCAGGTTGCAAAAATTGCTTCTAAAAAAGCCATGCTAAAGTAATGGAAATGCCTTTGCAATAAGTATACAAGATAAAAACAAATTACACCACCTGCTGTATTGTCTGAAGAGTGTAAACTAAAGAAACCGATTTTAATGACTGATGACAATTTTATGAGCACATGGACAGAAAAAGTTAAAATGAAATATTAAAGTTTGCCTCAATTTGTTTTTACATTTGTGATATCAAAATATTTGATGTATTTGATTGATATCCCATCCCTAATATTTAATGTGTACCTACTAGTATTATCACAATACTGGAATTTCTAACTTCGATACAATACCTTAAAATATAAATACTGCCACGCTAAGGGTGTAAAATTTTAGGGTTTTTTCTTTAATTTAAAGATAAATATATCACAAGTCTAGAACATGACAATGAGGTACAGTTGACCTAAAAACATCTTGAGGTAGTGCACTTGTTTCAAAGGTTTTTAGACCATACGTTCAAAAATCTATAGTGCTTAAGTTAATGGTAATAGATATTTGTTAACATTAACACATGAATTAATAAATAAACACTCCTAAAACATTTACTAATACACTTACCAATTAAAATCCAAAGTTCTATCTGTGAATATTTTAATCTGAACAAGAGCTAACATGTACCTTTGTGTTTTTATTAACTAATGTTATCAAAGTTTACTAAATACTGGAACAAATGTATTGCTCATTGTTCATTAATGTTGGTTAATACATTACCATGTATATGAACAGATTTTAATTTTGGATTTACATATATTCATTGATCAGCGCACATAAATAGAGCACTACAGTAAACACGGATGCGCAATGGTACATCACACGAAAACAAACCTCACTGGAACGACATGAGGACACTCAAATCAGCAACAATACTGGGCCAACCAATTTAATATTTAGCTGAACAAATTTAACAACCCAGTCAATGCATCTAATTTAGAAACTCAATGTCTGATTGTTCCGATCCCCCCCGTGTGTTTAGTATTATTATGGTTTGAACCAACCCCCCCCCAATTAAACAATCAATCAAGTTATGCAAAAAGCAATTTGACCACATAAATCAGTTCAGTTACAGGAGAGATGCTGAGAAACAAAAGTACCTTCTTAAAAAGCACAACACTATCCTTAGCAACTTCAAACTTCGTAAAGACAGTATCATCAGAGGTGATGCCGAAAGGGATGTCATCCACAGCCTCTGCAGCTTTAATGAAGGCCATGGCACTTTCTGACTCAACATCCTACAATGGACAAAAGAAAACAAATTCACGGAATCGTATAAATGTGGACTCAAATCTTATTTACATGATTTTAACATTTTAGAATAATGTTAACGTTTAACATACTAATACGTTTTAACATTAAGCCTATTGCTAGCATGATTTATCATGACACCAACACGTTTTGACATCATGCAAACATTAACAATGCTAACATGGCTTAATGTTAACATGATTTAATACGCTTTAGCATGATGTTTGAACATGCAGGCTAAAACATGCATAACACTAACATTTTAGTATGATGCTACCACATTTTAGCATGTTTTTTAACATTGTCAGCATGTTAACATTATGGGACAACATGTTTTAACATGGTGCTAATGTTATAATGACTACTGATGCTAATACAATTTACTGCACTACTAACAAGTTTTAGTATGACGCTAACGTCAAATCTGTTAGAAAAGATATAGCAAGCTAACACATTAATTAGTTTATTGAATTAATGTGATATGATATTCATTATGATATGAAATATGGCTTATGGTGTTATGCACTTGCTTGGGTGTTCTAAATGGTTGCTAAGGTGTGGCTAGGAAGTTGCCAGGGCAATACCTAAGGCCCCCTGACAGCCCAAATCAAATAAGCCCACCCATGTGTATACTATGTTAAAATATGTATAAAATAAGGCTAAAATATGGATTACTTCACTACATGGTTACTAGGGTGTAGCTAGACAGTTAAATAAAACTTATAAACGGTTTTGTCAGAATCAACAGGGTTGTTGCTAGGGTACTGTAACTGGTTGCTATGGCATAGTTATGAAGCTGAAACTTCACCATCTTACTGAGCCAAGCAATATGAGACCACCCCTATATTTCTACAGCATTCTGATGCGGAGCTATGACATCACAAATTTCAGCCCAATATTAAGTCTATGGAACTTAATGAACTTTAATGAACATTGTACACCCGATCACTTATAAAAGTCATAGTACACCTCTCAATAAGCGGTTTGACCCCTCAATCATGGGTCTACAACAAATGGTGCAGGTAGTGTTACAGGCCAAAATTTTGACCAACAAAAATAGTTGTAGTATGCAAGAGTAGACGATGTTTTGCTTTGCTTTTGTAAAGCAAAACATCATCTACTCTTGCATACAAATGGTGCACTACCTGCACCATTTGTTGTAGACCCATGATTGAGGGGTCAAACCGACCGGCTTACTGAGGGGTTGGACAATGAAACTGAAACAATTTAGTGTTGGAGGTTTCATGGCTAAATTTGACCAGCCTGGTGGCCAATCTTCATTGATTGCTAATTAAACCTTCACACTCTGCTTTTACTGGTGGAATGTACAGAGTAATAGCACAGTTTTGCTTAAAATATTGCACTGCACACAACATTATGGGTCACATATCAGAATTCAAAAGAGGACAAATTGTTGGTGCACGTCTCGCTGGCGCATCTGTGACTAAGCAGCAAGTCTTTGTGATGTATCAAGAGCCACGGTACTCAGGATAACGTCAGCATACCGCCAAGAAGGACGAACCACATACAACAGGAGTAACTGTGGACGCAAGAGGAAGCTGTCTGAAAAGGATGTCCGGGTGCTAACCTGGATTACATCCAAAAAAACATAAAACCACAGCTGCCCAACTCACTGCAGAATTAAATGTGCACCTCAACTCTCCTGTTTCCACCAAAACTGTCCGTCGGGAGCTCCACAGGGTCCATGTACATGGCCGGGCTGCTATAGCCAAACCTTTGCTCACTCGTGCCAATGCCAAAAGTCGGTTTCAATGGTGCCAGCAGTGAAAATCTTGGGCTGTGGACAATGTGAAACATGTATCGTTCTCTGATATGTCCCCCTTCACTGTCTTTCCCACATCCGGGAGAGTTACGATGTGGAGAAGCCCCAAAGAAGCGTACCACCCAGACTGTTACATGCCGAGAGTGAAGCATGGGGGTGTATTAGTGATGGTTTGGGCTGCAATATTATGGCATTCCCTAGGCCCAATACTTGTGCTAAATGGGCCCGTCACTGCCAAGGACTACCGAACCATTCTGGAGGACCATGTGCACCCAATGGTTCAAACATTGTATCCTGAAGGCGATGCCGTGTATCAGGATG
>JAZGTI010005261.1:0-12754 GCA_036877585.1 Botia kubotai | reverse complement strand
TGATGGTTTGGGCTGCAATATCATGGCATTCCCTAGGCCCAATACTTGTGCTAGATGGGCGTGTCACTGCCAAGGACTACCGAACCATTCTGGAGAACCATGTGCACCCAATGGTTCAAACATTGTATCCTGAAGGTGGTGCTGTGTATCAGGAAGATAATGCACCAATACACACAGCAAGACTGGTGACAGAGTGGTTTGATGAACATGAAAGTGAAGTTGAACATCTCCCATGGCCTGCACAGTCACCAGATCTAAATATTATTGAGCCACTTTGGGGTGTTTTGGAGGAGCTAGTCAGGAAACGTTTTCCTCCACCAGCATCACGTAGTGACCTGGCCACTATTATGCAGGAAGAATGGCTCAAAATCCCTCTGGCCACTGTGCAGGACTTGTATCTGTCATTCCTAAGACGAATTGATGCTGTATTGACATATATATGTGTGTGTGTGTGTGTGTATGTGTATATATATATATATATATATACAGTATATATATATATATAAATGTATACATACACACATATAAATATATATAAATGTAGTATATAAATGTAGTGGGAATTTTGTTCACTAAAGTTTCATCATGCTATATGAAGTGAAGCTGTTTGTGCCGGTGTTCCTTTCATAGCTTCTATGTTCTCCGTCGCGTGTCATCATTGACATAACACCAATCAGGATTAGGCTAGTTGCACACATGCTTCAGACGCAGTCACGTGTCGTCATACATCAAAGCCTCTAATTCTTTCTCGGGGAACAAAGGTAACAGTCGTAACTTGAGACTTAAATGACTGTTAAAATGAAAAACTACACTTCCCAAAACATCCACTAGGCGGTGCATAGAATTGTTTTACATTTCATTATTTTACATGAATGGCAGAATGTTTTTTACATTATGTAGCAAATTATCTAGTCTGCAAGATCCAATAAAAAAGTCTTGTGAACAAAACTTTAACAATCTTTATTCAAGTTTCATTTTGGCAATGAGGTCTAAAGTAAGTGCATGCGCCACCTGGTGGATGTTCTGGAAGTTTAACGGTATTTTTATTTTAAAAAACTGGTCTGACTAGTCCTGTCTAATTGACGTCAGCACCCTGCAGGAAAAACATTTTAATTTTTAAAGGCCACATCTGTGTACATATGTAAGCACTGTTAGGCCTTCTTGGAGAGTGATGTGTTTGGTGGTCCATGTGAGATCTTAAGTTATGTGTACCCCAAGGAATTTAGTGCTGCTGACTCCCTCCCCCGTTGAGCTGTTAATGGTTAGTGAGAGGTAGTCAGTAGAGTTCCTTCTCTTATGTCTTTCCTACATTGAAAGACAAGTTGTTTGCACCATACCATTTAACCAGACGTGCCAGTTCCTCTATTTATGGTTTATACTCATTGTTGCTCATGAGATCCACCACAGTTGTTTCATCTGGACTTGCTGTGTGGTGCATGACTTCTCAAAGCACTTTATCCTTATTGGGGTCAATGTTATTGGAAGGTAGTAATTTAAGCAGGTTACAGGTGAATTTTTTGCTAGACATTCTTTTGGGACAACTGCTTGGCTTAGTAAGGTGTTAAAGCTGTTAGGACATCTGAGAGCTCTTCAGCACAGTCTCCCAGTACATGGCCAGGCGGAGACAGATAAAGCACTTGGTTGTTGGAAGGCATGTATTGTTTTTAGTAAGTGTGTTGTGAAATCGTGAATACAGGCAACCTACTACAGGCACTATATGTCTCTGCTAACAAGTGGTTGTTGATTTTCTGTGCATATGATTGTTTTGCCTTTTTTGCCATGGAACAGATTCTTCTCAGTATGCGTGACTGTTGTCGGGTGCTGCCTCTTTAAACATGTTCCAGTCAGTGTCCATTTATATACAATGTCTGTCTGATGTTGTGACTTAGTTACAGCTATTTAACCAATAACCAATATTTGCAGAAATGGCAAATACATTTCCTTCAATGGTAAATTTTCTACAAAATGATTACATAATCAATAATAATAACATCAACAATAATGTTAAAAATAGGTGAACCAGTAATACCTATAAAACTGAACCTGTGTTTTTTATTGTTAATGGAAAATTCTTTGTTATTCTAAATTCTTTTGTTATTCTGAAATAATTACTGTGCATTTTCTTGCAGGTGAGTCACACAATCTCTCAGATCTGAGGATTGTGTTAATGGGGTGTAAAGGAGCTGGGAAGAGTTCAGCAGGAAACACCATCCTTGGCAGAGAAGAATTTGACTTAAAAAGAACTGCTCAGTGTGTGAAGAGACAAAGAGAAGTAGCAGACAGACACATCACTGTGGTTGAAGCTCCAGGATGGTGGATGGATGTTATTGTAGATGAAAGTTCTGAGTTACTGATACAAGAGATTTTGCTTAGTGTGTCTCTTAGTCCTCCAGGACCACATGTTGTACTACTAGTCATAAGTGTGGACACCATATTTACTGAGAATAAGAGTGAAGTATTGCAGGGGTATGTGGAGCTTCTCAGTGAGAGAGTCTGGAGTCACACTATAGTGCTCTTTACTCATGGTGACTTTCTAGGAGACAGAACTATAGAGCAGCACATTGAGAGTGAAGGGGAGGCTCTCCAGTGGCTGCTGGAGAAATGTGGGAACAGATATCATGTTCTCAACAACAAGAACAACAGTGATGACACTCAGATCAAAGATCTGCTGGAGAAGATAGATGAGACAGTGACAGAAAACAACGGCTGCCATTTTGAAATGGACAGAAAGATTGTACAGGAGGTGGAGAGAAGAAGAAAAGCAGATGAAGAGAGAGCAGAAGAACGAATGAAGATGATGCAGAAATGGAGAAACAACATCAGATCACAGATGAGTAAGTGAATCATAAAACTATATATAAACTATAGCATGCATGTATATTATAAAAAAAACTGTTTAGTCACAAAATTGGTCTCACTGTATGCCATATGTCATCGTGTTCCAGGTGCCATTTTTTAAAACAAATTTAATCAGTCTGTAAATACGACACCAGATGAGCTTTAAAAAATAAATAAACAAAGGTTCTTACTATTTCACCAGCCAGCACCTTAACATACAGATTGTTACAACTAAAAATTAATACCAGCTTGAGAAAAATTTATCAGCCCTGATGACCGTAACGACTTGCAATTGCAGAGTGATCAAACACTGAATCCAAAACAAACAGATGGCATAAAATGACAGCCATAACACACATTATATTTACATTTACACATTTGACAGACCAGATGGTTTTTTTATTAAATAAAAAATACATTATCTTCTTGCAGGTGAGTCTGACCATCTCTCAGAGCTGAGGATTGTGTTAATGGGGTATAGAGAAGCTGGGAAAAGTTCAGCAGGAAACACCATTCTGGGCAAAAAGGAGTTTGACTTGAAGAGAACTGTTCAGTGTGTGAAGAGACAGAGACAAGTAGCAGACAGACACATCACTGTGGTAGAAGCTCCAGGATGGTGGATGAATGAACCTGTAACATACAGCTCTGAGTTACTGATACAAGAGTTTTTTCTCAGTGTATCTAAGAGTTTTCCAGGACCACATGTTGTGCTACTAGTCATGCGTGTGGACACTAGATTTACTGAGAACAACAGAAAAGTATTGCAGGGATATGTGGAGCTTCTCAGTGAGAGAGTCTGGAGTCACACTATAGTGCTCTTTACTCATGGTGACTTTCTAGGAGACAGAACTATAGAGCAGCACATTGAGAGTGAGGGGGAGGATCTCCAGTGGCTGCTGGAGAAATGTGGGAACAGATATCATGTTCTTAACAATCAGAACAACAGTGATGACACTCAGATCAAAGATCTGCTGGAGAAGATAGAGGAGACAGTAACAGAAAACTATGGCCACCATTTTATTATTGACAGAAACATGTTACAGATGGTGGAGAATAAAAGAAGAGAAGAGGAACAAATAAAGATGCAGAAATGGAGAAATCACATCAGATCACAGATGAGTAAGTGAATCACTTGTAGCACTTGTGCCTTATAGATCAAACTAAAAATATTTCAGAGAGATATTAAACGTATATTATTCATATTCAATTGAAAACACCACAAAGACAAGATATGTTCAAGCTGGTAAACATTATTGTCTCTTGCAAATATTCACCTATTTTGAATTTGATGCCTGCAACACGTTCCAAAAGAGCTGGGACGGGCAACAAAAGACTGAGAGGCCCCTTCCAGCCAATGTCTCCATTCTTCTAGAACCAGTTTCATAGCTATCAGTTCTCTATTGCCCACGTCGTAGTTGCATTCGGCTGGGGAGAGCTTTCATTAAAAAAAGGCACAGGGATGTAGTTTAGGAGGGTCACCATGGCGTCCTGATAGTATGGTGCCAACTCCTGTGTTGGATGTGTCAACTTCCACTATGAAAGGGCAATCAGGGTCGGGGTGCTTGAGAATAGGTGCTGTAGTGAATTGATTCTTCAACTATAGAAAGGCTACTTCAGCTTGGGGTGTCCATTTCAATTTACTGGAAGTTTGCTTGGTTAAAGATGTGAGTGGTGCAGCGACGGATCTAAAGTTTCTAATAAAACATCTGTAAAAATTAGCAAAGCCTAAAAATCTTTGTAATTTTTTAACCGACTTAAGTTGTGACATAGCTATGCCGTCATTACTGATAATACATCCTAAGAATGATGTACTGGAATAGTGAAATTTGCATTCCTCTTGTTTGACATAATTGGTTTTCAGGTAGACACTGTAGGACGGCTTTAACATGCTGAATATGTTCCTTGATTGAATTGCAATAGATTAAGACATTGTCGATATATACAATTACCCACTTTTCAAGCATATCTCTAAATACATCGTTCATAAAGGATTGAAATCCCGAAGGGCTATTAGCAAGAACAAATGGCATAACTAAGTATTCATAATGGCCTGATATGGTAGAGAAGGCGGTTTTCCATTCATCCCCTTCTCTGATTCTTACTAAATTGTATGCACTGCGAAGGTCAAGTTTAGTATATAATTTGGCCTGATGAAGTTGTTCTAAGGCGGGGCGGGTAGTAGAGGTAATGGATACCGAAATTTGGCTCTTATTTCGTTAAGAGCTTGATAATCAATGTATGGTCTAAGACCTCCATCCTTCCTAACAAAATGCATCCTTAGGGGGGAACAGCACTGGGTACAAGCTCAATGGCACCGTTTACTGACCGGTGAAGGGGTAATTTAGAGGCCTTCCCTTGATTGAATACTTCTAAAAACTCCTGATATTCTACTGGGATTGAGTGATTGGGGTCTTGTAGTATTTCCTGGGGTTCTTGCATGCTAGTGGTATGACTAACGTTCTGTTGCACTGGTAAAAGAAAGAGGGTCCCCATTGTTGTAATTCCCCCTCTCTCCAGGAGATGACTGGTTTGTGCTGTTTGAGCCAGGGTAAACCTAATATTACTGAGTGGTGAGATGAGGGTATCACATAGAACTGTATGATCTCTGAGTGGAGAATACCCACGCACAGCTTTACATTCTCAGTAAAATGAGTAGCTCCACTTTCTCCTAGGGGTCTTCTGTCTAACACCTCCACTGTTAGAGAGCAATCAGAAGAGGAAAATGGGATATGATGCTTCTGAGCAAAGTCATTAGAAATGAAGCTACCTGCTGCTTCTGAGTCAAATAGGGCCAAAGTTTCTATGGTCTGGTCTGCTGTGCACAGTTATACTGGTAGTGTGATACTTGAATTGGGATTTAAAGGAATAAAAGAGACACTCACCAATCATCCTTCTGGGTTCGGGCGAACAGGACATGACCCCTTGTAGTGACCAGGATTACCACAGTACAAGCACAGGTTATTTTGTATGCGACAAGCACGTTCCTCCTGTGTTAGGTGAGTATATCCCAGTTGCATGGGTTCGGCCTGAGGAAAACTTCCGATGGATTGCAACGTGGACATGGTGTTGGGTCAGGAACACAGGAGATTATCAGTTTTAATTGTAAGATCAATGAAGTCAGCGAGATTCCTACCCTCGTCCCTGCAGGTAAGCGCAGCCTGGAGCTCCGGATTCAAACCCCTTGCTCTTTGCACAGAGCAAAAGTAGTTTCAATGTGTCCTCGTTCCAATTAGTTTGTGCTGCTAGAGTGCGAAAGGTACCACCGTTGCCCAGTGTATTGCCCTTCTGGTTAACCACGAGCAGACAAAAGCAATCCTACTAAAGTCAGTGAGGTATAAAGATGGTTGTTGATGGAGGTTGGATCCATGAGGCTAATTCCCTGAATCGCCTTGACCAATTCCTCTGTGAGTGTTGTGAGTCGAGTGAGCTGGTTTTGATGTAAGACGAGTGAGCTGGTGTTGATGTAAGACGAGTTGCGACGTTTGGACTGTTAACTCTGACGACAATTGCAAATGACAGCCGAGGCAAATCAAGACTTTGCACAGAGCAACCAGAGTGCACAGTTTAAATAGGGTG
The DNA here is from genome assembly GCA_036877585.1 of Botia kubotai. Taxonomy (NCBI): domain Eukaryota; kingdom Metazoa; phylum Chordata; class Actinopteri; order Cypriniformes; family Botiidae; genus Botia; species Botia kubotai. The sequence continues at coordinate 6,340 of JAZGTI010005261.1, read as the reverse complement.
TGGTGATTGAATGCAGGTGATTCAGTGGAAGTGATTAGTCCCGGGTATGTGGCATTCTGGGAAATGGAGTCTGAATATGGATGAACTAGAATTCTGGAGATGGGTCCTTCTGCTGGCAAATATAGAAAAGATGCATTTAAAGTAAACCCCTTTCCAAACCCCTCCTAGAATTCTTTCTTTGACCGCAATTCATGAAAGGTACACAAAGAGCTTGGTTATTTCTTACAAGTGTTCTCTCACAAGTACAATCATATTTTTTGTGCTCAAGTTTGGAATTTGAAAGTTCTGCAGGTTTGTATTTTACATGCAAGCTCTGAAATTGTGCTTATGCCACTGTTATTCGCTTATGCACTGTTTGCACACTTCTTAGTGTGGATTGTTGCAATATTAGCATATTAACAGCCACTAGCTTTGACAGATTTATGCAGCGATCCTTGCAGTTTTTTCTGAAATTCTTCCTTTTAAATTATTTTTCTTCTTTTCTTACCCCCTGACTTGTGTCTAAAAAATCGGCCATGCTTTCCTGCAGCAGACAACATTTTAACTTTTTCCTCATACACTGAGAAGCTAGCTCAAGTTTACACACATGAGCAAGCATGCAACACATACTTAAGGACACAATATAAAAAAAAATAATAATTTTTTTAAATGTGATCTTGACTATACATAATGGATTTAAGACAAGAATTTTATTTTGTTGATGTTGGGTGAGAAAAGATTCTGAAAAGACAAATACAGTATTGCAGGCCAGGTGTGAGGTCCTGTTTGGTTGCACACTTGTGACAGTTCTGATCATACCATATTACTTCCCTTATCACATGCATGCACACACAGTTGTATCAGATATGATTTTAACAAATGGTTTCTTTATTAATCAAATCTGTAGTACCAGCAATATCTTGCTGTATTGTTTTTTTATTATTATAAAAATCAAATGTGATAACGATTTGTATGAATCATTTGTATTGATTTCCCACTTAAATCACTAAGGCAATTAATGTGCATTTTCTTTCCGCAGGCAACATCCACCATCTGTCAGAGCTGAGGATTGTGTTAATGGGGTATAAAGGAGCTGGGAAGAGTTCAGCAGGAAACACCATTCTGGGCAGAGAGGAGTTTGGCTTAAAGTCAACTGCTCAGTGTGTGAAGAAACAGAGACAAGTAGGAGACAGACACATCACTGTGGTAGAAGCTCCAGGATGGTGGATAAGTGTACCTGTAGAGTGTAGCCCAAAGTTACTGAAACAAGAGATTGTGCTCAGTGTGTCTCAGAGTTTTCCAGGGCCACATGTTGTACTATTAGTCATACGTGTGGACACTAGATTTACTGAGAATGAGAGAGAAGTAGTTCAGGGGTATGTGGAGCTTCTCAGTGAGAGAGTCTGGAGTCACACTATAGTGCTCTTTACTCATGGTGACTTTCTAGGAGACAGAACTATAGAGCAGCACATTGAGAGTGAGGGGAAGGCTCTCCAGTGGCTGGTGGAGAAATGTGGGAACAGATATCATGTTCTCAACAACAAGAACAGAAGTGATGTCACTCAGATCAAAGATCTGCTGGAGAAGATAGAGGAGACAGTGACAGAAAACAACAACTGCCCTTTTTATACAGTCAAGTTGGTACAGGAAATAGATAAGAGAACAAGAACAAATGAAAAAATAAAGAGGATGCAAGAATCAACACAACACAACAGTGAGTGAATCATGAGTGAATCATGTTGATATGTCATCATTAATGTTTCTGAGCCTCTGAATGCATGGGCTTTTTGGGAAGTTTGGGATGTTACTACTGAAAATCTACAAAAACAAATAACATGGCAGGCTGCAGAACAAGCTAGCTATTCAATTCCCTAAAGCCTTGTGACCTTGTAAATAATACAATATAAACTTAATGATGACTTGATTTTAATGATAAACTTTTTCAGTGGTAGGAAACTTGATGCTGGGATGTGTATATTAAAGACACAGAAACCTTGAAAAGGATTTGAATCTATTATGAGTGAAATTGTAATTCCTTTAAATTATATTTGCTATAATTGTTTATATAATAATCTTTTGCTGTAGGGTTTTTCGGAGCATGCAGTTCACACAGTCACTTACTACGAAACACGTATTGTGTCCCAAGAACGTCTCACAGCATGCATAATCCGCCAACCTGTGAGTATGTTTTGCTAAAATAGTTTCTGAAATATACCCCAGTTTCATCCTCAATAAATAAATATTCCACACTCCAAGCTAAAACTGGATGCTGAAATAAAGGTTTTGATTAGTTCAAGTCAAACTTGTCTGTCTTGTATTGGTGCATGGTTCTGGCTGTCTTGCCAAAATGTGTTTCCAAAATAGTTCTTATAACCAACCAATAGCCTTAATACAACATATTTTACGTATTTTTACACATCCCATTTAACAACTTGTTAGCAACCAACTTTTTCAAGACATATAAAAGCTTATTGTTTTATGTCATTGTTTATGTCGGAAAAATATTATGAACTTTCTTTTGCTTTGTTTAGTGGGTCCTACCTGATGGGTCACAGTCTATTTGAGCAGCTGACTCATCTAGTTCCATGTCTTCCCTCTGCTATGCTTGTTACACTTTGTGCTCTTTATGTAATTGTTGCACTTGGTCATCCATCCTAATGGCTAGTTCACAATGCTTCAACAAACAACAACAAACTTATTAATTTGGCTTTGTTAAATCAGTAGCCACGTTGATTGATCATTCCAATTGAAACAATCTTTTACACGAGATTGTTATCTAATACCATCTTCATTATCTAATATAATGAATAAATAACTGTTAATATAAATCTGCTTTGTACTATATAATATATAATTACCCAGCATGTTACAGGTGGTAAAATGGATGGCCGTCTCAGAGTTCATAGACTGCAGCCAAAATATATATAGATGGTGCATAGTGTCATACACAAATATAAAACTAAAGACTAAAATAATGCTGTAAACAATTACAAAAACAAAACACCCTAATGTACATAACTGATAACAAATATAAGATTAAACATTTTTTATTTAAATTTCATCAGTCACTCAGGGAATTCTAAGAAAAGTTATTTTAATGTTTTTTCACCAGAACAATTTTAGGGTGACTTGTATGTTTTTAGTTACAAAAACATAATTTTAACAATATAACACAGTAAAAGTACATGTATCATTATAAAATTCAAATTTTATTTGTCACATACGAAATCATACACAGTAGTGAAATGCTTTTTACGACTGTCTTACATAGAAAGAAAGTAAAAGTTTAAAGTGAAAATTTAAAGTTTAAAAATGTAAAGATTTAAAGTAAAGATTTAAAGTAAAAATTTAAAGTGTGGCAGTATTATAAATATTATAAAGACTTTCATTATAAAAATATGGTAATTTATCCCTTTTACTTTTAACACATTTTAAAATGCTTTATAGTAAAATTAAATTTGTCTTGTTTACAGTTTGATGTCTCTAAATTTGATGTCTGTTACAGTTTTTCACTGTATGTAAAAAGTTATTTATAGTTAAGAAACAAATTTTGTATGTGTATAAATTCTAGAAAACAAGAAATTTAGCCAAACTTGATTACACTATAAATTGCGTAACATGTTGACAAAACAGTGCATGGTTACATTGTCAGTAATCAAAATTGTTAAACTGTATTTTTCTATTACAATAAAACTTTTTTCTTCTGCACTTTTCTTTCAGTGAGTCCAAATGTGTCTGTCAGTACATGGGGTTTGAACAGTCCTTTTGGATCAGGATTTGGAGCAGACAGCAGATCATCCCTCAGCTCTGGATATGGCTCTTTATTCTCCCTTTCTGAGGAATATTAAAAATAAGAGCACATGAAAAACCATATTGATCTATATGTTACAATCTTACATTTGTTCATAAGTTTTTAATGAAAGAAATTAATATACATTTGGACACGTTGTAATGTTATCATTGCTATGTTATCATAAGCTAAAAGCTTGTATTATTAATTTACTATGTTAAAGTTTGTGTGGGGGGGGGCTCAATTACAAATATGTACTATAACTGTGAATCATAACTGTAGTGCACATTAAATTTTGCTGTATTATTTAACTTTTATAATTCACACAGTTTACATGTATTCAGTTTTTGTCCAGGACTTTGGCACTTTTTCTCATAGGTTATACAAATCAGATTTATAAACTTAAGTGATTTGTTTTGAGTGAATGCCCTTCTAAATGTGATAAACGGCTTTTTTTATTTTTTTTTTTGCATAATGTTTTTCATATGAACCATGAATATTTAAATAAAAATGCAATTCATAAAATTGTATGAATTTTATGAATAACTACTGTACTACCCTAATTCAAATTACATTCAGAACATTCTGCTATCCGCTGGAAGTGAGCGATACACACACACACACACATATATAAATATAAATATATTGAGAGAGAGAGAGCTAAACGCTATGAGGAACGACTCATAAACTTCAAACTCTGATCTAAGACAGTGGAAAGAAAAAAGAAAGTGGGGAGCTTTCTAATCCAGTTTACCCATGATCCTCAACAACAGATCATGGGATATTCGGACGAGGACGACATCGCCATCCATGAGCCGCCCAAGGACTCAAGAACAAACTCATTAATCTGGCTCTGCGTGTTGAGAAACAACTTAATCTTCATCTACAGCGTCGGGCTGCTCACACATCCTGGATGTCGGAGTCCAATGACCCTGATGACCCTGAGCCTATGCAGCTGGGAAAGATGAAAAATTCCTCCCAGCAGAGACAGCAGCGCATGACTTAGGGTCTGTGCCTCTACTGCAGGCGATCGGGTCACTTCATACGGTTCTGCCCACTAAAAGACAGGGCCTATCGGTAGTGCGGAGAGCAGTGATGGGCTGTGCGGCGAGAGTCTCTCCTCAATCTTCTTTGTGTTTGTTTGAGTCTTGTGTTTTGTTTCAGGGGGTGTCTACTCCGGCTAAGGTGTTGGTGGACTCCGGGGCGGAGGGTCATTTCATGGATGGTCAGTTTGCTGCTCACTTAGGTCTTTCCCCAGTTCCCTTGTCTGAGCCCCTTCCCGTTGTATCCTTAGCTGGTCATCATATGGTCACCATCACGCACACCACACCCTCTGTATGTCTTGTTGTCTTGGGCAATCATCATGAGGAGATTGTGTTTTTCTTAACAGAATCACCTGGTACCCCCATAATTTTGGGGTATCCATGGTTGCAGCGACACAATCCTCATGTTGATTGGTTAAGATGGTCTGTTTTAGCCTGGAGCCACCAGTTCTCATGGATCGAGTACGCCCAAAATTCTTTACCTGTCTCTCGTAAGCTGGCACCCAGGTTTATAGGACCATACCGGGATTGCTAAAGTGCTGAGTCCGGTGGCAGTCAGGCTCCATCTACCCCCCTCTATTGGTTGGGTTCACACGGTTTTCCATGTGTCTCGGATCAAACCGATGCGATCATCCCCACCTAAACCCCTTTGCCTCTGCCCCAGTCCACCCCCTATGACTCTTGGATGGTGTTCCGGTCTATTCCATCAAACAGACTCTGGACTCTCATCGCAGGGGCAGAGGTTTTCAGTACTTAGTCGACTGGGAGGGCTATGGCCCGCAGGAACGGAGTTGGGTGCCATCCCGGAACATTCTGGATCATTCACTGATCGAGGACTACTATCATCGGCAGGGTAAAGCCTCTCCTAGGATGCCTGGTGTCGTACCTGGGAGGGGTACTGTCAGGACTCCAGTCTGGTCTGGTGCGAAATAATCTCACTTGCTATTGGATCCCCTCTCTCTCTCTGTGTTCATTCCTAACATATACAGGGGTTGGACAGTAAAACTGAAATGCCTGGTTTTAGACCACAATAATTCATAAGTATGGTGTAGGGCCTCCTTTTGCAGCCAATACAGCATCAATTCGTCTTGGAAATGACAGATACAAGTTATGCACAGTGGCCAGAGGGAGTTTGAGCCATTCTTCTTGCAGAATAGTGGCCAGGTCACTACGTGATGCTGGTGGAGGAAAACGTTTCCTGACTCAATCCTCCAAAACACCCCAAAGTGGCTCAATAATATTTAGATCTGGTGACTGTGCAGGGAGATGTTCAACTTTACTTTCATGTTCATCAAACCACTTTGTCACCAGTCTTGCTGTGTGTATTGGTGCATTATCATCCTGATACACAGCACCACCTTCAGGATACAATGCTTGAACCATTGGGTGCACATGGTCCTCCAGAATGGTTCGGTAGTCCTTGGCAGTGACGCGCCCATCTAGCACAAGTATTGGGCCTAGGGAATTCCATGATATTGCAGCCCAAACCATCACTGATCCACCCCCATGCTTCACTCTGGGCATGCAA
>JAZGTI010005260.1:2833-25829 GCA_036877585.1 Botia kubotai | reverse complement strand
ATTCTCATAGCATAGGTCAGGAAGGGACATATTTCACAGGTAGTGGAAAATGTAAAGTGTGTTTTCATCTGTGTACTATGGTATGGGAAGTATCCGGATGGATTCAGTGTCAGAATGATGTACTGATGTTACTGTAATGTGAGCAGTTTACTATGGATTCAGTCTGTAATGCATCAAGTGCTGGGTGGGCGTGGGCATGCGTGGAGAGGGAAGTCTGTGTATCAGGTTGTTTTTATTTATTTAATTCTTTATCTTTATCTTCAGGTAACGTATGTAGAACAGCATTTACTTGGTCAACAAGCAGACAATGTGATGCTTTTTTATATTATCATACTGTTCACATCACAGTTTTACATGCAAAATGAAGTCTGCGGACACGCTGTCAAATGTTAACACACCAGCTAACCCAGACAGGAAATTCACACCACAAGACCTGCAGGCAGCATTTATTATCAGGCCCAGTAAAGTGTTTGTTTTCCTGTTGAATACAGCTGCAGACAGATGTGCAGATAGAAACACAGATAACTTTGTTTTCTAGGAGGGGAAGATGGTTTTGTGTTGTGCTTTAAATGGATTATATGTTTATGTTTCAGTCTGCTTTTCTCGACATGAACATGTGGTGTGTTTATAGAAACAAGCTGTTCTGAATAAAAACACTGTATAAAGAAAACTACAGAAAAGCTGTCATTGCTCATGTCATTTCATAGTCACATGCTGTTATTTTATTCTAGAACAGAAAAACAATTTAATATCAGACCGTTTCTATACTATGACACAGTGACAGTGGCTGTTAAGCTACAAAAAAGACAAAAAAGCTTTATAGGAGCATCATATAAGGAGTGCATGTGACTATTTGATTATATTCAGAGTCTTCTGAAGCCTCAGTCTGCTGAAAGAAACAAGGGAGAACATCATTTTTGTATCCCTTGTGCTTGTGTCTGCAGCTGCATGGCGACTGGGAGTCTCAGATGAGGCGAGTGATGAAGATGCTCGCAGGAGGAGGTTTAACCATCACTGGTTCTCATAACATGTGTGGTGACTACCTGTACAGCGGCCACACCGTCATGCTCACCCTGACCTATCTCTTCTTGAAAGAGTGTGAGTGTTTTGTGCTGCCCTCTTGTGGACAAACACATGCTTTGATTATACATAGACCACAAAAACACCACAAAACACTCAACGATCTTTTCAGTCATTTCTATATAGCAGAATACACTATATGATCAAGTGTATGTGGATGCTCTCACTTAAGGAACAATCTAGAGATTCTAATGAAAACAAAGAAATGATATTGTAATACGCTCTCATTCTGTACTTACATACTATTGCAGTAGTTTGGGGAGAATCTGACGCTGTTTCAATAGTGACCCTGTGCGCAGAACACAGTCCATATAGAAAGTGTTTACTGAGTGTGACCTGAACAAAGCCCTGATCTGAATCCTTCTGAACACCTTTGTTCCATCTAAATCTTAAGTCTTCGTTTCCTATATGATTAGACTTGATGCAAAAATTTCTTTGTACAACCTTATTTCTTGTCCCACAGATTCTCCTCGAAGGTTCTGGTGGTATCACTGGGGCTGCTGGACTCTCTGTGCTGTTGGCGTGTTTTGTATTCTGCTTGCTCATGATCACTACACCATTGATGTCATTGTGGCTTACTTCATCACCACACGTCTCTTCTGGTGGTACCACACCATGGCCAACCAGCAGGCACGTCTGTTATTTGCTTGATTTGGTTTTTCTGTAAGAGTCAATTGTCACGGTGTGTGGTGTGTTTTCAACAATCACTTCATTTGTTTTTCAGGCCCTGAAGGAGACTCCACAGACCAATTTTTTCACACGTGTGTGGTGGTACAGATTCTTCCAGTACCTGGAAAAAAATGTTCCAGGTGTTGTTCCTCGTAACTATCAAAAGCCCTTCACCTGGAGATCACTGCAGTGGGGTCATGTAAAGTACACGCGAATAGACTCGGATTGACCAGGACGGTCAAAGTCTGTTTGGAAGATGGTCTTTAAAACACATGTCCAAAGTGCCAGAACACAAACCTGAAGACAGCCTGGATTTGCATCTAATCCATTTACTTCTCTTCTTTGAGGAGTTTCATCCAGAACTCCTCATACTTCTGTAACTTCCTTGTGGGATTGACTTTTGGACCTTGGATCTATAGCTTAGCATTTATAGAGCTAAGAATAATTATGGCTTTTGGATAACAGTTGGAAAGACTCACCAGACATGATCAATGCCAAGCAAGTAGATTTCCTTTCTCTGGTTGTTTTGTTGGCTTGTATTGGCCCATCACACCAACAAAGTGTGTTCACAACAGAACTAAGCCAACAAGCTAAATGCCAAGTTACATCAGTTTCCCAAATTACTTGACTAGGTTTAACCTATTCACGTTTGGCTCTGTTTACAGTCACAAAGCCATCTTTATAAGAAATTTTGTTCACTCAAATAGGATATGCATTTTGTTATAAATAAAATGTAGTTAATTGTGTAGTTTCCCTGTTTGGGGAAAACAAGATTTGGTTTTGTCGAGCCTTACATTTTTCTAGTCGTCTATTAAACACATGCTGTTAGAAGGTTTCTGTGTTTTATATCATTTATAATGCTCAGACTAATGCTTTATTATTTGTGCTGTTTTACATAGAGACCTACAGAAGACAGGAATTGTTTGAATAATCTAACTCTCCGAAGTGCCTTAATTGTTCTGTTTGAACAGTGTTCTGTCGATCAGCTGTAATAATGTATTTAAGGTCTTTTAAAGGCAGTGTCAGTGTTTTGAAGCGGATGTTTTATATTTCGGGTGGTTGTGCTGTAAACTCCAGTGCTGCATAAGCTTGAACCATAACTGTCTGTATCTGTATCACTGAATATAAGACTCACAGTCAGGATTGAAAGTGTTCTACCATCAACAAAACTAATTCAGATGTCCATAATCATTTCTATCATGTTATATTTTGAATGTATTTATTCGTGTTTTTGTTGTATTTTATATTTCCTTGTGTGAAATATGGTATAATGTTTAGACATGAAAACATGAGTCAGACAGCCGTGGCCTTTAGTTTGTGAGCGTCTGAGAGGTGTGATTTTTGGGCTGTGAGATTCAAAGTGAAAGCCAGAGAGGCGGGACCATTGGCCTGATACGCAGATCTTTATGACTGTTTGAATGTGTCTTGCATGACTGAAAATATATGATCTGAATGATTTTCTCAGAACGTATGATTTGTGCCATTGACCACTCAATACCACAAGCTGCTAACTGTGATGTAGTGGGAGCTGTTCCTCCATCAACAAAAAAATAAATGACAAACTTTAGCACAAAATGCCTTTGTTTCATTTCAATAATTTCATTTTAAGAAACTCTCTGCACTTAGTGGCCATCTTTGCAACGCCTCTGGACAGCTTGACTGACAGAAGACTGATATCTCTAAAATGACTATGATCACAATAAAACACTATTTCAGACCAACTATTAAACCCTACATAAACTTTATCATAAATTCTTCTTAAGTTCAAATTGCACTATTGCACAAGTTTTCCAGATCACTTCAGGTTCTGCGCATGCGCAAAATCCCTCGCAACATTCTGTAGAATTTATAGCTCCTCTATAGAATATAGAACTCCTCCAAGCATTGCAGTTGCCCCCATTCATAGTAATAGAACTGGAGTATCTTGTTCTATAGTTTTGGTATAACATAGCAGAACTCTAGCAGTGAAAACTACACAAGTGCTGCAGTCTGCATCTTAGGAAGGGTGCTGAGAGAAGTGTTCAGATGTGAAACTCAATTATAAGACATCTTTAATTCCTTTGTTTTCTTGGTCCTCACAGTCCATGTTTCCAGCTCTGTTATTTCATCATTCAAAAAAGTGGAAAAAAACTACAATAAATGTAGATGTGTGTACATGGCTTACAACAAACCATTTAATTTAGATTTTTATTAGATTTTAATATAATATACAGTATATTTTATTTTTTTAATTATTACCTGAACAGAATTAACTAAATAATTTATGGTCAAAATTAACATCTTCATACTGTCTTTTATATCTTGTTAGTTATGCAACTAATCTAATCTAATCTGGGTTTGGTTAAACTGTTAATATTGAATGCAGGCAGTAAAACAGTGTTTTACCTTTGTCCCTGCACAGTGTGTAATATAAGTGCTGTTGTTCACACTTGATTCATCTGTTTCCTGTGAAAGCAGAACATGTAAGTACTTCATTATCAGTACATTCTTCATCATCAACTCTGTATGCCCACAAAAGGTTAACTAAGGGAGATCTATTATTATTATTATTATTATTTTGTATTCTACTAACAAAGTTTTTAACCCTAAGTTTTAAAAGAAAATACATTTGTCTTAGTTTAGCATGAACTGTCAGTTTGTGTCTCTGTGCATATGTCAAAGTGAGGTGTGATGGCTCGTAAGACTGTCTGCTGTCGTCTCAATGGCTTGGAAATCTCACTCATAGTGCTGTTTCTCCTCATGACTGCTGTCTCAGTGGGGCTAATTACTGTCTTAGCCCTCAAATCAGGTTCAGAGAAAGGTAATAATTACAAAGTGATTATTTTAAATCCCTATAAATTCATTTTATATAATTAATTATTAAATATATAGCTGATTAAATAGTAAAATGTACAACTTTTTTATGCATTCTGAGAGTGAATATAGAGTAGTTAGCAGTAGTCTTAGCAGTATTGAGAATGTTTTGGTATTTGATAAATAAAAACAAAATAAAACTAAGAAAAGTAATAGCATAAAATGAATAAGTAATATTTTTCCTGATATATGTTAATAAATCAGTAAAAAAAGGTCGGAGCTTCTCAGAAACCAGGACAATGGAAAAACAGGTGGACTGTTGAACACTGATGTATATGTTGTCATTGTTACCATTTTACCATGCAGAACCAGAGGACCCCGTAATCCCCACAATCAGTCCTTCAGACAGCCCTTATGTGATTGGTGTGGGTCGAGCGGACTGCACTGGACCTGTGGCAGATGTTCCTCTGGTCAGTTTGGTTCATTGTTCTGGAGTTTAGCTCTTTAGATTTTAGATTTTGCTCTAAAACAAAAATGCCAGTTGTTCTTCGTTTGATTGTGGGTGAGGCTGTGTGGAAGTTCAGTTATTACCAGTTATTACCATCTGATAATGTTTATCTGTGGATGAAGGACAGGTGTCAACAGCAGGGCTTTGTGCTGTTTTTATGTTTTTATTTTAGATGGGTTATGCCAATGCTGAGCAGACAGCGCGAGGGCTCCACACTCGTCTGTTCAGCAGAGCATTTATCGTGGATGATGGAAGTAAAAGAGTGCTGTTTGTGACCGCAGATATCGGCATGGTCTCTCAAAGACTGAGACTTGAGGTTCTCAACACTCTAACATTATCTGTTATGCTTTAATTATGCTAAAATATTTATACTAACTTTTTAAAAATTTCACCTTGAAAAATATGTTTTGAAAATAATGATTAAGATAAACAAATAATGATAAACAAATAATGATTTGTTTATGTAAAAGTATTTTTAAGAATAAAATGCTATTAATTATTAATCCTGAACCACTGCAGGTTTTGAGACAGCTGAAAGTGAAGTATGGAGATCTCTACAGACAGGACAATGTGGTTATGAGTGGCACACACACACATTCAGGCCTGGCTGGCTATTTTCAATACACCCTTTTCATGCTCACCAGTAAAGGGTACATTAAACCATCCATACAAGCTATGGTCAATGGAATAGTGAGGGTATGTTGTCACTATGGAATCTTATTTGAAACACATTTCTGTTATGATACAATATAATCATAACAATTTTAGATTGATGTATGTATGTGCCTGTTCAATCCCTCAGAGCATTGATATAGCTCACAGAAACATGAGACCTGGACGAATCTTCATAAATAAAGGACAACTAATCGACAGCAACCTGAACAGAAGCCCACACTCATATATGAACAACCCTGAGGAAGAGAGAAACAGGTTTCTTTCTTTATTGATGTCATTAATACAGCAGCATTTTTCTATGAAATGAAAACCTCACCTGGCAATATTCTAAAATAACCCCAAATTTATTTTTCATGGACTGTTTTTTACCTTTGAGAACAATTTTTCTTGTGTTTTTAAAATGCACAGCATGTGGTCAGATATTTCAACTGAATATACCAACTGAGTAAAATATAAAGATGATATATATAATATAAGATATTTAAATCAACAAAACCAACATATAAAACTAGCTCTAAATAATGTACATAATATCATAACACAATAAGGTGTGAATTAGCCTATAAACCAGGGCTGGCCAACTAACAGTATGACAGAGTGATGTTGCTGTTATTCATCAAGAATTTTAAGACAACACTCAGTACCATGTAGTCAAACACTGGTCAGTTAGTTCACAAAATTTCTACAGAATCATATTGAAATGATCAAAAACCTAAAGACTTGGTCAAACCCCTGTTACTAACTCAAGCATCAGGGTAGAACTAGGCAAGAGAATCCTGGGGCACTGCTGTCAGATTCTGTGGTATCACTGAACCCTGGTTAATGTCTGTATGCCTGTAATGCCTGTATCCATCCCAGGTATGAATACAACACAGACAAGCAGATCGTCATAATGAAATTCACAGATCTGGATGGAGATGGTATGGGTCTGCTCAGGTACAGTTATAGACCTGTACTACTATTTATACAGACATTATTGTAATTCCAGTGATTATTCTGAACATTTCTAACAATTTAAATGCCCTTAGGCAGACTAAGATTAATAATTGTGCCAAATTCTTCAATAATAAATACACTCGTGACCGATGTATGTGCTTTGTCTTCATCCTCAGCTGGTTTGCTGTACACCCCGTTAGTATGAATAACACCAATCGTATGGTGAGCTCAGACAACCTTGGCTATGCCTCATATGCCTTTGAGCAAGAGAAGAACATCGGCTCTCTACCTGGTGAGGTAAAAGATCTACTGTCTCTCATCTGCCTTTGTGTGTCATTTTCACCCATCATGGTTAATTACCATAGGCGGAGTTTAGGGGGGTCCAGGGGGGGGCACGGCCCCCCCATGGCAGAACCAATCGATTTTGTCAGATATAAATAAAAAATATTTTTCACATTGTCTAATTTTATTTGTATTATCTTATCATTTAAATGAGTAAATTATGGCTAAATTAATTTTAAAAAAATCAGAGCAGAGTTCATGGTCTACCGGTAGGTGCCCCCCCAGCCAAAAATGTGAAACTCCGCCTATGTTAATTACCGTCTCTATTAGTTTTAATCTGGATTACGGGATCATAAGAAGTTTGTGTGTTTGTGTGGTCCTAGTATTCACAAGTATATGCCAGTGAATTTTGACCCTGTGGGGATCATTTTTATTAGATCCCCATGAGGAAACAATCTTACAAATCAAACAGAATTACCTTTTTTCAAAATCTAAAACAGCAGAAAGTTTTCTGTGATGGTTAGTTTTAGGGGTAGGGGTATTAAATACAGTACAGTATTTACAGTACAGTTTGTACAGTATAAAACCATCAAGGAAATGTCCCCATTAAACCTGAAGACCCAACATGTTTGTGTGTGTTAATAATGCTGTGATAAAGCACAGGGCTGTTTGTTTTCCTGCAGGGTCCGTTTGTTGCTGGCTTTTCCTCCAGTAACCTTGGAGATTCATCTCCCAACATTCGTGGCCCCATCTGTGTGAATACGGGTGATAAGTGTGACTACCTGAACAGCTCCTGCCCTATTGGTGGAGTGAGTTACATTACATTATACACATGCAGTGTGTGAACAGGGCTGTGTGCCAATCAGAAGTGAATTCAAATTGCAGTTTAATTCCTGAATGTTAATTAAGGAAGCAAACAGGGTGTATAATTGTACTCCAGATTTGAATTTAAGAATGTAGAGTTAAATAGTACTAATGTGTGCCTGACCACGAGTGTGATTATATACAGTACAACAGTTATTTAAACAAGTTATTATTGAGTCATTACGTTTCAGATTAAGTTATATGGACAGTTATATGTATAGTTGTTCTCCATCTACAAAAAATGTTTCAGAAAATGTCAAAGTGGTTTCAGGCATTGTCAAGCAATGAATGTTGTCAACAAAACTGGCTTACAATAAGATGCATGTATCTTTCAGAAAAAAGCATGCATTGCTTTTGGTCCAGGTGAAGACATGTTTGAGAGCACCAGGATTATAGGAGAAAGCATATATATAAAAGCAAAGGTATGTATCTCGGACCCTGATTAGTATCTATAATTGTAGTACAGTTAGTTATGTTAATAGAACTCTGTGTGTTTATTCTGCAGGAGTTGTACAGCAATGCAACGCAGGAGTTGCGTGGGTCCATCCATGCAGCTCATCAGTGGGTGAACATGACTGATGAATCAGTGCCCCTAAACTCCACTCATACAGTAAGTTCACATCAGAGGAGCTCTCGACAGCATGTCAAAAATACTGTCCATAGAGCGTAACATGTATTAAAGGTGTACCGTGTGGTTTTTGGAGCGCTGACAGTTTATTTCTGAACAGGGACGTACATGTAAACCTGCTTTAGGTCACAGTTTTGCTGCTGGTACCACAGATGGAGGTGGAGAGTTTAACTTCATACAAGGCAAGGAGACCATAGACTATTGCATTAGCAGCATAATGCCATAATGTTTAAATCCCAAGAAACACACATACAAATAAAATGTTAACCCTGAATGCACAGTTGACTGTACAGTAAATTACTTCGGACAGACGAGTCAGCAAAAAAAAGATAAATCTATTTACCATAATTTGTAAGTGGGCTTTATATTTGCCATGTTTAGATCTTTGACTGTTGGATAACTATTTTGGTTCCTGTTGTTACCAGGGGATACAGACGGAGACCCTTTCTGGGATATCATAAGAGATCTGATTCTTGGACCCCCATCCAAACAGACCAAGGCTTGTCATCACCCCAAACCTATCCTCTTCAGCACAGGAGAGGTACAATGAGAATCAAAGCTCGATAAGATAAATTGGCTATCTTTTGATATTATTAGCATACAATAACAAAAGGAAAACCTGCTTTACAGTCACCACATGACTTTCAGACACAAGACTAATACACAGAACACATGATCACAGATGTGTATCTTTCTCTGCAGATGGATACACCTCTTCCATGGCATCCAGCCATTGTAGATGTTCAGATCATTACTATTGGCTCTTTTGTTATAGTCGCTGTCCCTGGAGAATTTACGTGAGTCTCTGTTGATACACAGAGTTACTGTAGATTATCAGCTAAAAGTATTTTTATACCTACCAATGTAATTCAACCCTCACAAAAAGCACTGTGATGATGTTGACACTTTGTAACTTTGTATAGCACTTCTCATATTATTGCCTTTCTAAGAAGAATCACTTATTGTTTTCCTTAGTTTTGCCTAAATGTAAATGTACTATGGTGCAGTGATGATAGCCGATAGTAATATCATGGTACTTACATACAGTACACATGCACAGGTACATGGTACATACAGTTGACCAAAAAGTATTCAGGTATATAACAAAATCAATTTTGTTTAAAATCAATTTTATTGCATACATAAGAAAACATCAAGCCACTTGTCATGTGCAAAAATAATATGCTGGATCATTTCTCTAACTGGTGTCAAAATGATTTTTAGTGGTTGTACAGGCCCAGCTAACAGGGAACATTCTCAGAAAGTTGGCCAACATTCTCTCAAAGTTCTTTTAAAGTTATCAAAAACATTATTGCAATAATCATAGTACAACTTTGTAATGTTATATAAATCTATCAAAAACTTTATTCTCAGATAGTGGACTATTTTAAAAATGTTACAGAATTAAAAAAGTTTGAATAACATCCTTATATACAAGCAATTAACACAACGTATAAAAACTGGACGTTTTGAATGTTCCTAGAACAATCAAAATAACATTTAAACATTTTTTTACTTGTTGTTACTTTGTTAATGGAATGTTCCTACAACCTAAAATGTTTAGCTATGGTCTAGGTCACCACATTAAATATGAACACATCTTTAGGTCTTCTCTAGATCGTCTGCTGTATAGGAATAGTTCACCCAAAAATGAAATGTTCATTTTCGGGTGAACTATCCCCTTAATTCTGCTGGTGTGTGTTTGTTTTTTAATGCTGAAATTTCCTACTATGTTCCAGCACCATGTCAGGAAGACGGATTCGAGAGGCAGTCAAAAAGGTCAAATGTGAACAAATTCACCTTAAAATCTGCAGCTTTTAAAATCTCATGTTTTTAGAATCTCATCTCATGTTCTCGTGCTTAAGTTCATGATAACATGTCACTGCTAATGTTTACAGTGATTTGTAATTAATTAGTGATTTGTGATTAATTTTCAGGAGCTGGAGGATCAGGGGGCTTTCAGTAACACAGAGGTGGTGGTTGCCGGACTGTGTAACATCTACACCCACTACATCACCACATATGAGGAATATCAGGTATATGTGTTTCTGATTCACTGCACTACTGACCCTCACAAACACTATGTTCTGTAGTGAAACTATTATACAGTCACAAATAATTATGCTGTTTACTGTAATACATGTACTGTTATATTACAGCATTTACACGTCTTACACCATATTATTACAATGGCATCATGTCCAAAACATTTACAAAATAGAACTTTTCTTAATTCAAATGTTTATCTTCTGCCCTCACAGATCCAGCGTTATGAAGGTGCTTCTACCATCTTTGGTCCGCACACTCTGTCAGCATATATCCAGCGCTTCAGAGGCCTGGCCAGAGCTATAGCTCAGGTGACTCTCCATCTTCTGCTGTCTTCTGTTTGTAACCTTCTAAAGGTTTTGCTCAACTCAGATGAACTGATCTCATAAATAATCACATCTTCACAGGGAACCATAGGAGAGTTGTCCAAAGGTCCTGAACCTCCGTTCTTTGATGAAGACAAACTCTTCAATCTACTCCAGGATCCAGAGGCAGATAAAGCCCCGGACAACACCACCTTTGGTGATGTGCTGGAGCAGGTTTACCCTGCATATAAAATGGTGAGTTAATCACGATGTTGCTTTACATTTACAGTCAAAAGTTTAGAGTCACCTGTTCTAATACGTTTCCCATGATCTTCAAAATCTTTTGATTTGAGGGTTCATACATACATTTTGTAGATGAATTGTGCCACACTCTTTCAATACTGCATGATCTGCACCACAGGTGATGTCTCAAGAAACTGGTTGATTAAATACCAAGAGCATTTTACTAGTTTTTGGCAATGGATGGCTATGTTAAAGATGCCCAAATATAACAGTTCAGATTTTTTACTAAAAATAGTGGTCTGCCAGCAGTAAATGAAATGACTGGGTTTATATGATTTCTTCCTTTTAAAGGGAGAAGTTGCATCGGTGACATTTGTTGCAGGAAACCCAAGACACTCAGGAGATATTGTGAGTCATTTCATAGCATTACACTGTAATCTCTTGATAACATGTTCTTTTATGTCTGTGATATAACTAATCTGTGATGATTGTGATATCAGAGAGATAAGACGTTTGTTCTGGTGGAGAGGCTTGACAGCAACTCCGGCATGTGGGAAATAGTTCACACAGATGCATCATGGGAAACAAGGTAATATGTTTTCATGTGGAGGAATGATGCTGTTTGCTTTGTCAGGGGTTGTGTTGATGAAGTCATCTGTAATGGTCAGCTAATGGTATCGCTCAAGGTTGTTCCTCTGATAAAGCGCTTATCAAGATTATTATTATTATTATTATACAGATAGTTAAATGCTAATTCTCGTCTCTCTTGTTTTTTGTTTCTTTATTTGTTAAAAAATTATATACAGCTTTAAATTGATATATATTTAAAGCTGAATGTAAAGCTTTTAACATATAGACATAACATTTTACAATGCACAATGCACTAATACAATATTTATACTATTCAAAATAAAGATACATTTTGCACACTTTATCATTTTTGTAGCTATAATCGTTTGTTTAGAATCGCTATAAATAACTCAATGTGATGACCCCGTGGTTACTTGCCAAGGCACTTGAGGGACGCAGTTGGTTATTATCAATTAGAAATCAATGGTTTCTCAATTCTGCTGAGCAATAGCACAAAGGCTACTAGCATATTTGTGCAGCCATTAAGTTATATTGTTTAGTGAACCTCAAACAGCACAGCCAAGCAGAGGCTAACTGTGTTTGTGTGAGGGAGGGGGCCTTATTTGTAAAAAGGCTATAAAAATATACTAAATAAAGTTGTTCAAATGCAGAAAGTTTAGGTTAGGGTTAGAGTGTTGGTTATGGTTAGGTTATAGTGTTTACTTATTGTTTTTGTATGAAAACAATAGAAGCCTATGGAATTCCCATTTACATAGAGTAAGTAAACATGGGTGTGTGTGTGCTTGTGTATGTGTGTGTAGGTTTCACTGGATTAAAGGATCAGGTGGTCTAAGCAACGCCACAGTGGAGTGGCACATCCCACGCTCTGCACAGACAGGAACATACAGGATCCAGCACTTTGGGCACTACAAACAGGAGAACACAACCATCATCTCACCATATGTTGGCTCTTCAGATGCTTTTAAAGTCACCAGGAGTTTCTACTACTACTGATCATTTTGTACATTGTTTAAAAGCAGCTTTTAAAAAATACTGCAGTATTTTTTAAAAGTATTTTTTAAAATACTTTTTAACAATGTAAAAAGTATTTTACATTGTTTAAAAGCAGCTTTTAAAAAAATACTGCAGTACTAGTGTTTTAAATACCATGAGATTTTATTACGCAGCTTCATTCAAAACAATAAAAAACAGGCCTTAATATATTTTTGTAAATAATACAAAATATGTTTGTAGATGCCAAAGGTAACTCTATAAAGTGTTAACTGTGCAGGAGACACCAGGCTTGGTCAAGGGGGCTGCGCAGTTTGAGCACCGAGGGCTGTATCATTAGAACATTATTAGAAGATTAGATAAAGGAAGAGCTGTCAGAATGAAGCTGTTGATGAAGTCACTGATTAATTTTCATCAGTCTGTATATGAATAATCTGACACTGTTTCTACAAACTCATTTGTCTGGTAAATTGTAATGTATATATCATATAGCAGCTGTAATGTAAATAAACCTGTTTATTCAGCTATTGTGTATATCACTGTCCATTCACAGAGACCAAATATTGCAATTTATTTATATGTTTAAACAAAGGCACCTATAAAATTAGCTCAACAAAACAACATTTTAATAGAATGGGTGTCCTTAATATTTTATTATTATGTGATTATTTTATAAAAGCAGTAAGGTACTCAAAGCCATGTTATACTTATCATGCCTAATAGCACTTTCACTATATTTACCAAATATCATGTGTCATGTTGTAGCATGTTGTGTAATTATACAGAATGTCTACAACATCGTTGAAATGTCACAAATACAAGTAAACAGCAGAAGTTCTTTAGACGTAAATATGATTTATTGACATTAGTTGACATACTTGAATTTTATAATCATGACTTTCACAATCTGTAGCACTGTGAAGTTCTGGCCTTATTTTTGTCCTGATTGTTGAATTCTCTCTCCAGTTATAATGTCAATCACTGAGACAGTGAATTACAATCAATAATCCAGAAACAAACATATGAGTTGGAATTCAGGTATAAAAATAAGTTTTAAGTGCTACACAAACTTTAATACTGTCACCATAGAGGCATCAAATTAAACAAAAATGTATCTGTGTTTGGGAATGCTGTCAAATTCCCCATGTACAAAAGTATGAGATGAGAAAATGTCAAAAAATCTTATAAAATATAGAAGAAAAACAACTAATAAATGATCCAACTACAAAGTGTTAACCATCTAAAAACAATTCTAAAACAGGCAGGCGCACACCAATGCGTACAGTATACTTACTGTACGTCTCTGCCAAAACTCTTCACATGGGTGTTAATGTAAATACTGAAGGATAACCAACACAAAAACAAACTATTTTAAATACAGCTAACTATCAAAGCAAACAGTAAATGCATAAAGTGTGTGTCATGTAGCACTTTGAGAACTTACTGTGGTTGTTAATTTGTTATGATTTAGTGTTAATATAAATGCAATCATTCAAGGGCAGCAATGACCAGCTTAAAAGTCTGTAACTTGCACATGTCAAAAGGTTGTAAAGTTGAAATTAAGTGGAATTAGCATCAGAAATGTTTCAATCACACATCCATTTTTCAAACTTGCACAAATATTGAGTATGATGTAAATTTATAGAAACAAAGCAGACACAGGCATAAAAATTGACATTTTCTAGAAACTTTGGGATTGTGTATTGGACGGCGGTCAGACCTTTATCTTCCTGAGTGAAGTCATAGGATGACTTATATTCTTTAATATTGCAATATGCTCAAAAACATTTGAACTGATGAGATGAACATATCAAGACTAAACTACAAACATGACAAGATACATGCAACACAAACTAACATCACAGAGACTGGATGACAGTGGAGGTTTAAAAAACTCCATATCCATCCCCTCGGGTAGCCACAGCGAAGGCGGGGTAACCCTCATAGGTGGTGTACGCTGTCAGGTCCTGACCCAGAGAAACAGCTTGCTTCAGTGGGGAGGCTACAGCCGCAGGGGTGCTGGCGATTGTATAACCTGTGAAAACAAAAAGACTTCAAAATAACTTTTGAGAGGCAACCTTTGATTAAACAGGGTGTACTTTTAGGCATACAGTGGGATATCTTGGATCATTTGTGAAAATGTTTGTCTATTTTACACTTTTAAAATTTAAGTACAGTTTATGTTCATTAAAATGATATTCCATAATCATACCATAATAACATTTTTATAATTTGTTGTGTTGCCTTTTTAGTCTATTGTTTGCAGCACTTTGGCTCTTGTGAGCTCCACAAGATTACAAAACCTGGTGATTCAAATTATCCCTCATGACTCAAGAATCTTGTTATGCTGGTTTTGTCTATCCAAATAAGTTAACATAGTCAATTTCACAAGTTTGTTTATATTTAATTTGTAACCTAGAAATCATGCAGAATCTTATTTATTTTATTATAAAATAATAAGTATTTAATAAATATTTTAAATATTTTATTATAAAATGTGTAAAATCAGACATTATAATGTTATATATGGACTGTACTATATGGCAAACTAAGACTAATACAAATTAATGTGTAGTGTCTTAGTAATGTCTTAGTGTGTGGCTAATTTCATATATATTTCACCATAACAGAACTCGGATTACAGTAAATTTTATAATAAGTTATCAGTCTTACAGACCTCACATACCTGGAAATGCAGCAGCGACAGCGGCAGCCGCAGCATCAGCGCTCTCTGTCTGTAGGCCGAGGATCTGCAGCGTGTGCTCAGCTGCATGGAGCTTCGCCTCGTCCATCGACGCACAGAGCTTGGCGGGGGTGAACGGGTGTCTGATGGGACACACAGTGAAATACCGCTAAAATAAGTAATTATATAAACTAAATATCTTAGGCAGAGTTTCACATTTTTGCCTGGGGGTCACCTACCGGTAGCCCACGAACTCTGATTTTTATTTTTTATTTTTAAACTCCGCCTATGCTAATTATTTATAATTATAATTAATTAATTATGCTAATTATTATTCTTAAAAATCCTGAGCTGAAACGTATATGTGAGATTATGCCTGGTGAATTTGCCTGGTTATTTTCTGTTTCAAACTACTGTTTAATATTCTCATGGGCACAGATCAGCAGAGATCACTAGAGAGGCTATTAAAAAGTCTGAGCCTTCAAAATGTAAATAATACGTCAAAATAGGTAAAGTGACATACATATTGGGATACTGAGATGCTAGAGCAGGGATGGTGATTTTATAGAGGAAAAGTTGCCTCTGATCGGGTCCAATAGCAGAGTGAAGCTGGTAAACAGGTTGGCCCCAATTATTCTTCTGGCAAATATCCTCCAATATCTGTAAAAACACCAAAAATATCATTTCTGAGCAAATATTTCATCTTGTAAAATCTAAAACTGAGTTGTTCAATGTGTATAAGTGTACCTGAGGGGCGTGTTTGATACCCTGGGGCTTTAGGGTGACAGGATTCATGGGCGTGAGCTCCATGCCTGGAAGAAGGTCGTAAAGTTTGTCATCAGGGCGTTTGTCTGTCTTGAGTTGGTACGTGGTGCAGCCACGACCCACACCTGCATAGGCGAGGTATCCTCGCCCACCTAAACCACGCACGCCCGCTGCCCCTACAGGTACATTCATGTAAATTTCTAGGAATGCAAGAAGGTATTAAGGCGAATCAAATCAACAGAAATCACCCGGGTTTCAATCAAGATTCAGAGAAACTGATCATATAGATGTATTCCAAGCCAGCACATTACAGAGATTGAATGTGTTGTTCACAGATTTGTTTTCCATCATTAATTTTATAGATTTGATTTGATTTTTGAACCCCATCCATTCAAAACATGATATTAATTTCACAGGACTGTAATATGCAGGCATGGACGACAATTCAAATGCTAGATAGACAGAATACATTTTGTTTTTGTCAAGGTTACATATAAGTCTAACTGCAAATAATCAAATATAATGCAGATGTCACCATTGTGTTTGATTATTTAAAAGGGAATTTTTGTCATAAATAATCTGAAAGGTTTTACATACAGAGATTAAGTATGTTAAAGGGTCAAGCTGGTCTTAAACAGATTGTGAGAAATGCTAACCAGCTTAGGTTGGTTTAAGTTGTTTTAATTTTTTGACTTCAAAATCATTTTTTTGATTTAGGTGTCTTTGGAGATCATCAGTATCATCACACCTTTAATTATGTCTCTAATAGGTTTCAACATCAGACATAGAGATAGAAATTACCCACCTCTCACAGAGGGTGAACGCACCACCCCGCGGGCGCTCACGTGCCCTTTGGTACTTGGAAAACGGAACTGATTAGGGATAGTTGCATATGCTTGGGGGGCGTAGAATATGGGTGCGCCCAGATAGGCAGCTGAGGGGTCATACATTTGTCCCACAGTGTAAGCATAGTCTCCCTGGAGCAGGGTCCCTCCACGACCCCCCGTGCCCCGGGTGTACCGAACATAATTATCCTTATCCACAGGCTTGGCTAGCGTGACCTCAATAGGAGAACCATCAATTACCTGAACGGAAACCATTGGTTAAAACCCAACATCACTTACTCACACATAATGATTCAACTGTGTTTATATTAGATTTTGTTTACCTTTCCATTCAGTGCATTCATTGCATTTATGGCATCTTCTCTCTGAGAGAAATGCACAAATGCATAATCTCTGATCTTCTTTACCCGCTCAACAGCACCTGTAGATGAGCGACATTAAAATCTGATCAAATCCTACAAAACAATTAATGAATTCTAACTTACTTAAGTTTACTTAAACAAAGCATTGTGTTACAAACACTCAGAGCACCTTGACCATGTCACAGTATCCTACAAACTATTCACTCCAGTGGTGACAGGGTTTGACACTCTTTAAAAAATCTATAAATCTAGTTATCATTTTGTATACTCACCAGGTTTGATGTTGTTAAACTCTTTCTCGATGGTCTCCTCTGTGGTGGCCAACATCAGGTTACGAACATAGAGGATTTTCACTGTGGACATGGTGTCCTCATCTACTTCCACTTCAGGTTCTGCCCAGTCAACTGCGATGGCGTGACCCCACAACTGAATTCTGCCTGGAAAGAGAAAGAAAGAGAAAGAGAGAGAGCAGTGACCAGTGTTTCCACTCTGACTCACATAAAACATCTTTACACTCAACATGAGTTCAGTCTGAGAGCAATCAATAAGACCTCAACTCTAGTAACTATGTCATGTCTGATTCATGATTACCTTGAAAAATGTCTGTACATTTTGAGCACAGGGTACGAATGTTTTATAAAGGCTTGTGAAGTAATTTTTTTATGGTTTTCTACCTGGCAGTAATTTCCTCCTGGCCATCGCAGCAGCTCTGTGACTCTCATACTCCACAAAAGCAAAGCCTCGGTTCTTGGTCTTGTCTGCAGCACTTGGATAAACAATGACATCCGTGACACCATCCGTCACCTTCTTCATCTCGGCCAGAATCTCTTCTCTCTTTTTGGTTTTTGGA
Source organism: Botia kubotai (assembly GCA_036877585.1). Taxonomy (NCBI): domain Eukaryota; kingdom Metazoa; phylum Chordata; class Actinopteri; order Cypriniformes; family Botiidae; genus Botia; species Botia kubotai. The sequence goes on along the minus strand of JAZGTI010005260.1, from coordinate 7,714 downwards.
ATGCCGCCCACAAAGAGTCTGCAGTTGTCTACACTTGCACACACTCCCAGAAGTCTCCCATTCCTGGGTTTGATGTGAAGATTGTCAGTTTTGTTATCATTATTGTAATAGCCTTCATTCACTAGACGTTTATTGGGGATATTCACCAGCCCCCCCTTGGAATCTGTGCCCACAAAGCACAGCAGTTTTACAACAAAACTGGAGCCCATCTTAATTTTCAGAAGATCTTTCTCTGTCTGACAGTAACTCACCTGATTTCATAGTTGTTCAGCTGTTTCATGGCATTTTTAGCCTCCAGTTTTGTGGAGAAGGTGACAAATGCATACCCTCGATTGTTGCCATTGAAATCCATCATCATCCTTACTTCGAAAATTTTGCCGAACTGCACAAACAGGTAAACATCACATTATTTTACAACTACAGCCACACTAAAATTGTAAATATAATTAAAGAAGAACTTGAACAATACAACAGCAAAAGTTTTTGGGTACTAATGGCATTGCAGCAATGCCCTATTCTATTTGCCACCTATAATTAATTTATTGTGCAACTGAAACTAAAAACAATAATAAAACTAATCTTTTCAGTCTTTTGCGTGTTGTTTGTCCCCTCGTGTAAAATTGTTGACATGTTTACACCTAATTGTAAACACATTTAAGTACAATTCTTGAGGTGTTAACCCTTTAAAGACAAAAACTAAATAAGTATTGTGAGAATATAATGAGTGCGTCATTCTGGGTTTGATAAGAGTGAAGCGTTTATTTGCATATTGTCAAATGTTTTCTCTCTTACTTTTTCACAGAGTGGCACCAGTTCATCTTCAAAAAGGTCTCTAGGAAGCTTTCCAACAAAGATTTCGCTGCCTCTCTCTGGAGGTGGACCTTCCCAACCAGGAGGTGGACCCCCATATCTCCTCTGTCCATTTTCCTGGGGGCAAAACAGGAGAAATATGGAGGAATGTCTTTAAATGACAAGTGTACAATACGTTCACCCTCAGATGGCTTTAAGAACAAAGATAAACCATAAATGCTTATGCAGTACATTACTGTGGACTACAGAGGTGTTCAGTTGCTGCTTTGTAAAGTTTAATGGTGTTTTTTTATTATACTCCACAGGATGGCGCCACAGTACTGCACACTCAGCAGCTGGCCCTCAAACACATACGATCAAAAGATCTCAGGCATGAAAGCACTGAAGAAATGAATTTTTTCAGCATCGGTACAGAGTTCCAGCCTCAGATATCTCCTTTATACCTCTGAGTTAGGTACATTTATGAGTTTTCATGTGTTATGTGGCAGAAACATCTAAGCTCAAAGTTTTATTTTGCTTTTCATTTAATCGCATTGCTGTCCATGAGAAACATATGAGACATTAAAGAGATCTGGTATTTGATTGTTCTTTCCTATGGGCTAAGGCTGTGGTGACTCATACCTGATGTATTTGATATCCGGTGCGCTGGATCAGAGCTCGCAATGCAGCTTCTTTCTGTGAACCCGTCAGGCCGTCCGCAGATTTTTGATTGTTTTCCATTGTGAGTGATTATCAGCAATAAATCAGAAGAATTAGGGGTGCTCACTGAAATTAAATCAAAGTTCAGACACACATCACTGATAGAGCAAGGCAGCTTTCTCCATAATAAGATGCCAAGAACTGTTGTTTACAATTGTAAACAGGTTCAAAGGCCAAGTGTCTTAACTCATGTGTCACATTACAGCATGTGCTCTCACTTCAGTATATAAACCTTCATGCAACGAGCATTACGTGACATTGATTCTGTATACAGTATACTGCAGTGCATCATTTGATCTTAATTCACAGCAATCATTGTCTCTGATTTAACGTCATAAAGCGGCTTTGAGTATATATTGACTTTTATCTGGTGGACCAGGTTGGGAAAAAGTGGGAAAGGAACATTTTCCTCACCTCTGGGTCAAGGGCTATGGTCTAATAATTAACTAAGCTAGAGCAAATCAAAACAGCAGACAGCCATTAAGTTACATGTGTTTTAATGTTTCTCATTTACACTTCACACTTTGTTTCCACTAAAAAAACACACAAAATTCTTTTCCACTATTCAGTACTTAGATTTTCCAATTCTACATCAGATGGTAAAATTGTACTGTTACATTGTCTCTTCATAGCTCAGGAGACATGTTTTATTTACAGTAAATATCAATTTTATTTCAGAGGTTTCTCCTTGTGGTTAGTTTCAGCCCTGTTTCAACACACCTGCCTGTAATATTCAGGTTCTGCTGAAGGCTTTGATTAGCTTGTTTAAGCGTGTTGCTGCTATAGCATGAGTGTGTTGTTTAACAAGCATGATGGAATCAGACAGTCACAGGTTTTTGAAATCATCAGTGAAGTGTCTGTTTATCTTTCTCTTTTTGGTTTCTCTTGATCAATGAAAGCTGCAAAGCAGATCTATTGCAGAACAGAGGTCAAAGATGACCATAGTGCAGGTAGTTTGAAAAGCTCTTAATCATCACGATAACACAATCACACTATCATCACTCTTGTGAGTGACTCTGTGTAATCAGATCATCTGCAGACAAAAAACTTTCTTTGGCTCGTCTTCCATAATGCTCCATCATTGTCTGTCCCTCAAATGCTGATGCTAGAATCTCCAAATGATATAAGGAACAGAGGTCTGACCTTTCTGTGGGTCTTACATCATCTCAGACAGCCCTGTTTGCCTCTGCCTGTGCCCAGACCTTCTTACCATTAATTCAACAATGCAGTACAACTCACCATCAATAACAGCACTGTTCAAAGCACTGTACTAAGGGTCACAGATAACTGATTTTTTGAAGCTCAGATGTTGGCAAACCTCATGGATGAAGGAGAGATGCACATTTGTTGTGGCTGAATGTTAGGAAGCCATTAAAGAGAGTGTTTTAAGACAGTTGCCCCAACGCTATTAGCCTGCAGTCCATACAGGCCTCTCTTGTGGATAGCCTGGTTACCGTTTGCATAAACAAGATAACTAGACGTGTGCTTATCATGTCTGGATCCCTGGCTGCGTTTTCAGTGCATATTGACAGAAGCTAAATACACACGCTGCTGAAGGACATTGTGCAGAAACTGCAGCACAGGTGCAGAAAACGCTAACGTGTGATTGCACATAACATGCATGTTGCAACTGCTGCCTCTGTATTTAGTGCAATTTAGCTCCATTCATCTAAATGTGCTTTTCACAATCATGTAGTTCTACTTTTTTACAAACAGTTTTACAAACTCTCACTTACAAACCCCTTTACAAAGATCTGAGTGTGAACAATTCCCCAGTGAGTGAACCAAAGGTGAGAAATTAAGGAATTAAAACTCAAGCCTTAACATTAAAAGTCAGCTCCTCGTATTGGCATGTATTCAATCAAATCTATGCAAATGTAAGCTTTGAAGAGCATAAATGAAGAGAGATGTTACATACACCAGAACCCTGGACCCCAGACATATATTTACTACTGTTTAAATTATTTGTGAGGTTAGTGTGGTACCATATGCTGCTGTAGCACCATATGTGGACGTATTTCATTAACAGCAGGGACCAGCTCTGTGCTTATGTCTCAGTTGACCTTTCTCAACTATACTGAAACTCTAATGTGCATGTATGTTTAAAAGTGAGGAATGCCTAAATCTTAAGTGATGCTTCTACATCATCACCAAACAAGTCAATTCACAATAGAGTTTGCACAACAGAACTGTAATTAGCTATATATGGATGATCTCCAGTGTCTCATGTTTTACTTTGACTGTGTTTTTAGAATCGTATTAGACAGTCGATAAATATCAACACTAGAAAGTCGATAAATGTTCACAATCAATTTAAATCATTAAACACAGGCCACAAAGGCATTAAATCGTCCACCGTTTTCAAACAGACACTAGTACCATAAGATTCCTGATGCTGTGTAACACAACTCAGGTGTAAAGGACAGAACTTACCTGAGCAATTTCAGAGATCACCACCCGGGAAACTCAGACCCTCATTCTGCTGAATTTGGCAACGTGTCACTGGGGTGATTCTGTAATCATATCACATCAAACTCCAAAGGTTCACTGTCCTAGAGCTGCTTTACAAGCCAGTGTGGTTAAACGTTAACCAGCTGTATCTGTGGCTCTCGCTGTAGGCCAGCCCTTTGACCAGCAACACCATCGTCATGGTCTGCCTTCTGAACCAGATATCAGTCATCCAAACCTACATGCCAGAAAAGTCTTTTATTGCTCTTTTTAACCTATATATTAATAGCTCTTGATAAATAAATGCTAAGTTGGGATTTTAAAAACATTTTTTATCTCTTGCTCATTCTGTCTTCTGTACATTGAATGATGCAATTGTACAGACTGAAACAAATTCAAAATAACTAATTATTGAAGCTGCACTAAATATCTTTTCCTTATTAAAAGATAAAAGATAATTAGTATTTTTTTATTTTATTATTTCCACTCGCATGAGATAAAGACTCCAGTCATATCAGTGCCCTGAATAACTGTTTTATTTAACATAGAACGGGTCATCTCATGGGGGATGCCATGTTGAAATCACATGACAAGATCAGTAACTGCACTCTTATTGGACATAGATTGGTAGTCTAAAATGGCTGCTATATCAGCCATAAGAACATAGACTAAAAATGTGTACGTGTAACATGATCCAGCGCTATCGCTTGAATTCAGAGGGCTCAGGACAAAATTATAAGGGTGGACTCTAGCCCCCATACAGTGTATGGCATATAATCTTCCTATAATGTACCTTAAAATGTTCCTGACTGTCCATCAAAATAACGACATATATTATATTTCAGATTTTGTACACCATATGTTGCCGTCACCTGTTTACAAGATGCACATATTTATTACACACTGTATCCCTTTTCATACAAA
>JAZGTI010005259.1:0-25830 GCA_036877585.1 Botia kubotai | reverse complement strand
CCGTTAAAAGCCACTAACGTCGTCAGGAATGACATTGAATGAACGTTTGAAAAAAGTGGCGGCGTAATAATTAAGAAGTGTACATTAATCAGGTTAGATTGGGCATGAATGGACACATGTAAAGTGATTAATTGAATCATTACCGTGCTCCTCTTCTTCTGCTTTGCTTTTCTCCGAGGTTATTTACCAAAGGCTGAAGTTACTGATGCTTGTACGTGGCATATTTTTAGCTAAATGAATCATTTCATCAATCTGTCTGTAAACTCGTCCTTCACTTGCGGTACGGGCTTGAATCGCACACTGCTGGGAATCTTAATTTGCGTTTGAGCATGAAGCTAGTGATACTGATTGTATTTCTCATAGACAGAGGAAATCAATCACTCGTGCGTATAGCTACAGAGCACATAGAATAGAGAACGCCACCCAACGCTAATGTTTTGTGACGTGCATTCCGTGCTAAAAAGGAATGTTCTCAGAACGTTCTCTAAAAGTTTTCTCAAAGTTGTCAAAAAACATGCTTGTGGTAGCAATAATTGAATGTTTTTACTGTTATATGTCATATATTAAAAACAGTACTGTTAAGAAATTAGTGGAATGTTTTAGAAAGTTTGCAAAATTAAAAAAATGTTTAAATATTGTTCATATAACAAAGTCATGTTCCTAGAACTTTCAAAACAGCATTTTTTAAGTTGTTACTTAATGGAAATATTCTCGCAAGCTAAATTGGTTAGCTGGGTTGGGGGCTGGGCAGTGTAGTCATAGAAGTTAAATCTCGATATTCCTCATGATATTCCCTTGATAAGTTTGTGACCCACAACCAGGCTAATGCAAACAAAACCAGGAAGAGAGAAAGAGAGATTACCCAGGATGCCCAGCCTCAAGGTCCTGCCCCCACACAAAACAACAAAGTAACAAAAAAACAAAACAAACAAGGAAGTGTGTGTGACTTTCGACAGTTTTACTGCAATTTTGTGATTGTTGTGGACCTGATAATAGATTTAGATGTATAACATTGAAGAACATGATAAAAGTATGATTTCAGTATTAGCAGAAGCAATGAGACAGATCATGTCTTTCACACAAACAGAGATTGTTAAAACGATCCTCTCACACACTGGATCTCTGTTCATTTCGGTTTCGTCCAATTCCTCTCACTAATACCAAAGTCTAGCAACACTGTGTGCATGCCAACAAGCCTCTGTCTTCTTTTGTGCTGTTTTCACTGACTGGCCTTATTCACGCGCTGGGATACATAAGCCTCATTCATGACCACTGAAAGCCCGAGTCTGCCTTCGCTGGCACAGACGGCCCCTTCGCATGTTCCTGCCTGGCATCCGCTCGCCTGAGAGGGCACTGTCAGCCTGACTCACAGCCCCGCCCCCCTGAATGCATTAAGATCATCAGTAACCAATCAACTTTCAGAGAAATATCCTACGTTATGTCATACAGTATTTAAAATGAACCAAACATTTGCATTTCTGCACTGCGAGCAACAGACGGGAGATGGTGAATCTAAAAAAATAAGTTTGTTTATTCAATATTTTGGCTAATTTGATAATGCTTTCATGTAGTCACAGCTCAAATTAGCATATTTCACTTTGTTTAAATCCAATGAAAAGTCTGTAGATTTTGCCTAGGCTGTTTCAAATGTTATGATAATCAGTGAAAAATTCACCAAGCAAGTACAACTAGTACAGGTTAAGATGGTTTTCGAATCAACAGGTTTGTTGTTGCTGTTGTAGTAAAGCCATAATCGGACAAAGATTTAGGAGACATGTTTTGGTTTTTCATTTCACAAGACAGTAAGTGTCTTCCAGAGTTTAATGTGTGTGTTATCTGCAAACGAGATGAGAGGAGAAAGAGAGAACTATTAAGCAATCTTTTGACAGGCTGAGGACAGTAAGAAAGAGCAAGGAAGCGGTATTAAAAGGACGAGGGCAATCGAAAGGGTGTGGAACGAGAATGCACCCATGAGATAAGCGTGTGAGACTCACATGGTTAGCTTGTGTGTGTGTGTGTGTGTGTGTGGGTGGATGATTCGGTTTGTGCATGCATTCCTAACCTCCACCTGAAGGCTGACCTCACTTTGAACTGGACATGCATCTTCTCATTTTCCTCACAATCCTCATTTAACCCCGCACTCCCAAACCTACTAACGCACATTTCTTCATAGGTATTAACATTTCTTCATATTTTTGGCTCGGATGCACTCGGAAAGGGCGATAAGATAAAAAATCATGGCAGTTGCGAACAACAGGAAGACTGCACAGAGAAGGGAAGGCTCGCTTGTGACCGGACGTTCGAGAGAGATTGAGAATTCGCTGTCGTCTTTTCACCTCCAGCTGTCATTTTTGTGGCATCGTGTCTCCTGCGGCTCGCATCTGCTGACCTTTCTCCGCCCACATTTTTGGCCTCGTCATGACACAGTTTACCGCCGAAAAGTCCGTTAGAAGCACAGCACAAGCGGAAAATGTAACCGCTGACAATTAAGTTTCACCGGTCTAAAAACCTGATCTGTCTCGGGTAATGAGAGCGATTAGGGAAGCCGTTAGCTGAATTGAAATCTCTGAAGAGTGGTAGAGAATTCTGGGCTCGTGGTAAGCAGCTGAGGCAGACTGTACTTACCCTTTAATTTAGCCTGTATGCAGCCGATATGCCCTCTGCCTGCGCTGTCATTTAAGGCTGAGTCCTCTCTCTGTCCTAATCAAATCAAAGCCTAATAAATCTATTAAATCAAGCAGAATCTCTTTAGCCCCACAGACGCTGGGGATGTCTAGACGTTCATGGCTGGCATGCCGTGCAGAACCTGTGGAATTCATGGCCCTCCGATTCAAAGTATTTCATTTTCACTCTTCTTGCGATCAAACGATATATTATATATTAAAAATAAGCACTTATTTAAATGATATATTTAGTTCTACGCTAATTATGTAGTTGTATTTAGTTTTTATGTTAAACTATATACTTTAAATTAATTTTATTTTTATATTATTATATGAAATATTACATTTTTAATATCTGTCTGTCTATCTGTGTGTGTGTGTGTGTGTGTGTGTGTGTGTGTGTGTTGACATATATCGATATAGATTTTGTGCTTGTTGTTTAATTGTATTATATATTGATATCATTTTGGCTAGCATTCACTCCGCTATCTAGATTTCTGCATCGTTTGACCACTGTTGTGCTTTTGCATCTCCCATCTTGACGCTTTATTAACTTGCATCTAATAGATGTTTTGAGAATTATTGATTTTGCAGACGATCATGTCGACATGTTTTCATGGCTTTACTGCTCATCGCAGTCGTGCGCCAGGTTGTCCCATGGAGTCATATAGCACTGAACCATCTCATTTAGACAGATTAACTTACAGCAACGCCATGTGTAATGATGATCTTGTGGCCTGGCTGATTATTAATACGCAAATACAGCGGATTAGTCTGCTTGCAGGCTCTCGCTTGGAGACCGGGATTATGAAAAAGCGCACAGGTTTTTGCCCTGCGCTGCTTGCCTCGCGCACACACACACACACACACAAATACACAGACCACCTGAAGCACCCAGAGAACGGATGATTAGTTCATGGTTAATCTTTTCTATTGAGGTTGATCTCTGTATGTCTGACGTCACCCCTCCCCCAATCTCTCTGCAGAACGGCTCGTCAGATAATGACCAGGTCAGGCACGCACTCGCAAACACACTTAAACACAGAGGCTTAATGTTTAAGCATTTAAATGTCCAAAGGCCCTACTTTTGATAGACGACATAAATGAAGACTTTTAACCTAGACACACACACACACGTCGGTAACCGCGAATGTTCTCAGAACATTGGCTAACATTCCCTCAAAGGTTCTCTCAAAGTTATGAAAAACGTTCTTGCAGTAACGTTAGTGGAACGTTTTTTGTGTTTTTTTTAATGTTACATATCGTTTATATCAAAAACGTTATGATACGTTTTAAAAATGTTACAGAATTAAAAAAATGTTTAAGCGACATTTTCATAAACGAGCAATAATGTTAATTCAACGTCTAAAAAATGGACGTTTTGAACTTTTCTAGAACTTCCAAAATAACATTTTTAATGTTTTTGTTACTTAATGGAAACACAACGGAAACGTTCTCACAACCTAAATTGTTAGCTAGGATAGATCCACAGCGCTTTAACACTCGGAGCTGAGGCAGATAGAACAGAGGACACTGGAGGGAATCTGGATCTTTCCCTTGCTTTGATAACAGTGCGCTTGTTCCTATCAGCCACGGGCTTCCAAACTGGCGCACATCAAAAGCCACGTCCCTCCCGTCACATGGTCTGCACAGGAAACATGATAATAGCTCCAATCATGCTGATTGAATCAGGGCTTCTCCTCAAGCATTCTGGAGCTAAATAGTTCCTTGTTTACTACATACACTCACAACTGTGCAAAAACCACAAAAACTGGAATCTGACACTGCGGGCTAATGTAGATGAAACATTAAGGAAAAGCAATAGGATTCAGTAAAACCACTGTTTTTTCGGCTGTGCTTCATAAAACAACATGAAATTAAATCGGACCCCATTTGCTTTACACAGTAAATGTAGATGGTCATATTGTGCATGTCATATTTAAAGAAAGAAAATGTTTCGAATTAGAATTTAGAATTTATCCTCCGCCTTTGAAATCAACATTTCTGTTGCTGTAGACTTAATAATAATAATATTAACCAATACAATCAATCCAATTAAGTATTCTGGAGATTGGGTAACATAAGTGTGCACATGTCAAATAATCTAGTGCAATTAATGGTGAACGAAAACTGAAAATCAGTGTGTTTGATTTTAAGAATTTAAATGAATATTAGTTGTATATAGAGTTGGGGCCAGGCCATATTTCCAGTCTCTTCATATAGTAACTGATTCACAGGGGCCTTGAGTAACCTTACCAAAGCTTTTGCCCGTTTGAGTCGAATCTGCGATTAGTGCAGCTCAATCCATCCACATTATGGTTGAAAGAGCGCCACATGAAGTAGTAAGCACTACCTCCTGACCTAAAAATGGGGGCTTAAGAGACCAGCTGTGTCTGTGTATGTTATTCCAGTAGAGAGAGAGCGCATGTTCCAGGGGTTAAGCCTTTAAATGTGTGTGTGTGTGTATGTGTGTGTGTGAGCCTCCAAATTTCTAAGAGAGGAAGACAACAGGTAAAAGGTGTAAAGATGAACTCTATTTATAAATACCTCTTCCTTTAGTCTTTCTCTCCTAATCTCTCTGTACCGTGTCTTTCCGTTTGCTTCCTTCCTCTTGCTGTGCTTCCTCTGTTCTCTCATTCACAAAACACAGACGTGCGGAACGAGCTTTGTATGGGCGCATTTGTGTACCTGAGCGCAGTTTTATCACCTGTCTTTTGCTTTTCCGCTTCGTTATCGCACACGATTAATGAGGTCATCGTACGAAATAACGCAGTTACTAAATGCTAACAGATAGATCCATTCTATTCACATAGGGTGTGCCGGCCTGACGGAGGACACAGGAAACGAGAAACAGAAGAGACGTGCGACAATTAAACACACACACTGCGGTCTCAGTGTGTGTTTGCTTCCACCTAGTTAAAATGTACTCATGTCTATTTATTTTTTTCATTCACACTCTCAACTTACACTCCCACACACTCAGGGTGGCATCATAGACCATCATCGTGTCTGAGGACATGGTACAGGAAATCAGGGTTGTCTTGGAAACGGGGCTTTATTGATTAAGTGGTCATTATGTCTCAGCACATGCGGCTCAGAGGTGGACAGGATATTTCAGCTTTCTCTCGTTCTATCTCTCTATTGTTCTCTGTTCTGGTTCCTATGTTTCTTTTCTGTTCTTCCTGGTTCTCCCGGTATTTTTATGCGAGTTTGTTTATAGTGGCTGTTTGGGATATTATTGTTAATGGGAATGGAGACAAAAACAAAATGCGAAAAATATTTTTGTTACCAAAATGATTCAAAAGTTAAAATACAAAACATTTTGTAAACTAAAACGAATACGGATTAAAATAACTGGAAAAGATTAAACCCAACAGAAACGCATTTGAATGACTCGACAAAAATGTAAATAAAATAAACACTAAATACTGGAAGACTTAAATGAAACTGGAAAAGAGTGAAAATCAAGGAAAACAAAACTAGATTGAGATGACAGAATGAAAACGAAACAGCGCACTCAAAACTATAATAACCTTGATAGGCTCATATAAGTGATGTAATATGACAGCTGTTCTTTGTTTTCCAGTAAAATGACTCTTTTGTGCTAGCAGGGGAAATACAGTAGAAATCAGTTCGTGACCACCACCGGTTTTGCCGCTGGCTGGCAGCGGGATATTTAGAGTTTTTATTTAAAGACAGATTAAGTCAGGGGTCCTGAGGTCATTTAGAGACCAAGAGAGATTTTATGGCTTATATGAATCTAGCTTCAGGCCACGAGTGTGTGTGGGTCAGATTTTGCCTGCATTGTACAGATCAGATGTGCCCAAAAGGATAGTGAAACCTCGAATCACCTGAGTTTTGAGCCCAGCCGACAGTCCCCACGAGGAAAACCTTTTAATAAACATACTAGCCTAAATGTTTTAATCAAAATTTAAAAATGCAGAAATGTTTGTGTGAGAGATTCGGTGATAAAAATAGCGTTAGGCCAGTTGCATATGCAAACATATGCATGTGTTTTGAATTTCTCTCTACCGTCGAAATGCATTAATATAAATGTTCTGTAGAGTGTGTGTGTGTGTGTGAAAGAGAGAGAGAGAGAGAGAGAGGAGAGAGGGCGATCACAGTATTGACACTCTGACATGGAGGGTGCAGACAGGAGTTTTAATTGTTAGAGCGTCATAGAGCACATCCAATTAACACGACACAGTGTGTATAAACATTTATGAGTGTGTTTGTGTCAGAGAGAATAAAGTTTTAATTATTTGACACCTGGACTCCTTGACTCAAGAAACTTCTTTACAAGATTCTTCACAACAGTATCAGCCTGTGATGAAGTCAGAATGTGAAGAGATATGACAGTTGCATTTACGTAACCCCACTGAACAGTGTGTGTGTGTCCAGGTGTAATAGTGCATCATTTATCTCCCTGAGATTCTGTGGAGTGTAAATGAACAACTAAAATAAACTCCAGTTGTGTGAGTGTGTTTGTCGTGTACGTGTGAGTACGAAGCTTTAAACTTTTAGCAATTAATTCACTGAATGTCACCAAGTTGCCTGTCCAGCTAACAGGAAACGTTCTTCGACATGTTCTCTAAAAGTTCTCTCAAAGCTATTAAAATAGGTCTTGCGGTAGCGTTAATAGAACATTTTTTAACATTATGTATCCTATCAAAATTGTTATTCTAAGTTGTTAGTGGAATGTTTTAATATACAATAATATTTAATGTTACAGAATTAAAAAATTTATCTAAATAACATTTCTACGTTTCTTGTTGCTCAGCTGCAGTATCCAGATCACATGACCTTCACACTTACATAAAGCTGAACTCTGCTTAACGGTTGTCACACATCGCCTGCGGTCTGTTGCTCACGTCACCTCAGATCGCCAGCTCTCATTAAAATTGAATGATTTGTAGTCGTTTTGTCACTGCAAGTCGCTGTCAGTGTGAATTGTTCGTGAGAGACTGTGTGTCATCTATGGTGTAACATTTCTACAGCACTGTGAAGCAACTTTGTTTTTTTTAAATAACTCAGGCCTGTGGGGTCGCTCTTTGTTGCGAGTCGCTCTATATAAAGAGCACCATCAAAATAATCTGATGGTGCCTTTTGAAATAGTGCTAGTAGGGTCCAAATTTTCTGAAACACATTCCATAAAAGGCTAACCATGGAGTTATAAGATTTAGCCTGAGTGTGGACTCTTTCCAGATTAATCTTGATTTAGCCCAGTTGTCAGATGCAAGCCGCTATTTAGCAGAAAAGCGTGAGAGCGTTAAAGGGAACGAAAATACGCCACTTTTTCGAACAGCTGGGGAGCGTCACGTCATGGAAAACTCGAAGGGAAATGCATTTTGGGTCGCAGTGAGTTCAACAGGAAGTTGAGGTTGCTCCTGCCAAGGTCATGACCCAGGAAGTACATTACCTCAGATAAGGGCTGGTGGGAATTCTGCCATTGTGGCCGTGTCACGAGAAGAGAGGATGTGGATAGTATAAACTGTGTGTGTGAGCAGTTTGTTTGTAAAGGAGCGCTAAGCTAAATAAAATAACATCGCATTCTCTTTCTCCAGCGCTGGTACAAAGGAGAATAATACTGTGTGTTGAGAATGCCGTTTCAGGCTCGTTTTCTAACCCAGGAATTTGCTGCAGGTTAAAATGACAACGTGAGTGTGCATGGTGCAACAGCGCTGCACATGTGAGACATTTATTAAACTGCAGTATGATGCAGCTGTTTGAAGCATGCCAGCGTTTCTTCAATTAGCTTACTGAAGTGATTTAATTTTTTGTGCAAAAATAGGCCCACGGGTACCTCAAAAGAAGCCAGTATGTATAAATAGATCTTTACTGTTTCTGAAGAAAATGCTTGCTTGTGCAAATGTTTGTGTTGTGGTTGGTTACCAGAGCGTTGGTAGGTTGTTTCTTAATGGTCCAGTAATCTATGATGTTTTTACATTGGTTTCTCCCCCTCAATGTAAGTGTATGAGATTTTGGCAAAAATCGGATCACTTAGAGAAGCGACAGCACACCTAAACACATGAATGCGCATGATTTGGGGTATCGTCCATGCTTATGTGTCAAACGGTGCAGTACGAGTTATCAACCAAAGTTTATTAGTTACAAATTGTGGTTTGTTGATATTCTGGTCCCTAGACATGTCGATTTAGCATTTGCTAACAAGCACCGCTAATGTCACGATGCTAAAAACATAATTGCTTTTAATCTACGTCTGTATCTCTATGTTTGTACCGCAATCTTTAATTGTTTAAACATACGTTATGATTGCCCTCACCCCCTCCTCTCTCTCCTCTCTCTCTCTCTCTCTTTGAAATTGAGACGTTGATGACTTCGATGTTTTTCTTTCCTTGTCTCTCTGTTCTTTTTCTTCTCTCGTTCTTTCGGTTCCCCGTTCCACCCTTTCTTAATTTCTCCTGCTACATCAAAGCGCATGCTGGTGTGTAGGCGGTTAAATATGGGCCCAATGTCAACAAGCTCGCGTACGTTCTTCACTTCTCCTTTTCTCCGTCTTCTGAGATCTGGAGGACATGGCCTCCTTAACAAACACTGTGTCCTCAGCAGTAAAACATCCCTTCAGTGGTTGTATTCGGGGGAAATAAGCCTATAGTTAGCTTTCTAGTTGTCGCATCACAGAGAAGCGTGCTAGCATGACTGATCAGTTTCATTAGCGCCGGTGCTGTCTGAGCTCAGAAGACGCACGCACGGATCTGACTAACAGGGAACATTCTCCGCATGTCGGCCAATGTTCTCTATAAGTTCTCCCAAAGTTATTAAAAAATGTTCTTGCGGTTATGTTAGTCAAACTGCTTTTGAACCTTATATCATATCGGTCAAAAACATTATTCTGAAGTTGTTAGGGGAATGTTTTAAAAATGCCACAGAATTTAAAACATGTTTGAATAACGTTCTTATAACAAAGCAAAAACATTAATACGACGTCTAAAAACGTGGACAATTTGAGCGCTCCTAGAACATTCGAATAACATATTTAACATTTTTGTTACTTAATGGTAACGTCAGGGTAACATTCTTACAAACCAAAATTGTTAGCCCACAAACCGCCTCATGTATGCTGCACACCAAATTGGAAAGTGCATTCTTGATCTGGCAAGCTTCAATGTGATTGGCTGATTTTTTTGTGGTTTTCGAGAGTAAGGGCGCATAGTACTTTCTGTCAGAACATAGCTACGCTGGCTAGGTTTTGAGACGCAGCCATAATTACAAGTGGGGAATTTTCAATACTGAGTCACTGTACATCAACTATCAGTACCAGAACTTCCTGTAGACTCAGAGAGTCACAGTTCTTCTTCATCATGAATTCTGGGCCGTTTGGAGATAGAAGAGGTGGATGAGAGACAGACGCAGAGAGGATTGAGATGATGTATAGAGCACACCTGGTTTACATACAGACACTCACACACACACACACACACAAATCGCTTTTGTGTGTGTTCTGAAAACTTTCATTTGTTCTGTTTCCTTTTGATTTCTTTTTCAATAAGGAAACTATGTTGTTATAGAGAGACAAAAAGGACGAGGTGAGGATTATTTAAAAGATAAAAATACATGTCAAGGCAGCAAGTCTAGTGTGACATAGTAAACAACCAGCATACACAAACAGATAGTTACACATCTGCTGGGCTGATGCTTCTCACACTCTCAGTGTGTCTAAACGTCTGTTTTTATGTTTGCTCACATGTCTGAGTCTGTACAGTGGCGTCAAAAAGCATTTGGACACTAAAGACTCCCATTAAAATATTCGAGTTTTATTGCGTTACAGAACCGAATGTAAGTTATGGTGCTAAAGCTTTTCTCTAAACTGACTTCACTTTTCTGAGTCATTTTAGTAGCTGCTTTAAAACCAGCTGGTCTTAAGTTGATTTTTATTGGCTGTATGAAAGTAGTTCCCCTCAAGTTCCCTTCAGCTATCCACAGGTGTGGTTCATTAATAAACAATGGACATGTTCCACACAGTTTGACAACCATAAAGAAACCCAAAGCCAAACCATATTGTTTAACAATTCAAAACCAAACATACTTTGTTTTGTAAAATACAATAATGGGAATTGTGCTTTTTCTGTAAAATAAATGTTGTTTTAACAAAATGAAATGTAAACATTTTAAAGGGTGCATTTTTTGTGGTCACTGTATGTGTAACTGTAAGGGAGATTGGGAGGGAAAAACTCTCTCAACTGAACGTCTGGCCTGACTCTGTTGACTTTGTGTCTATGGAGAGTATTAGGGGTTAAAAGATGGGGTGGTCTAACATTCTTCCCCAAGCCTTGTGCAGTAGACCATTTAAACCAGTTGTAAAGCTCTCTCTCTCTCTCTCTCTCTCTCTCTCTCTCACACACACACACACACACTTAGTATGGCTATCAGCATGTGCTTATAAAGCAGTACAGGATCATGTGTTAGAGTCATAATCATCACACTCACAGTTCGTGGCTGATTGTTGCTGTAAACCACAGGTGTGTGTGTTTGTGTGTGCATGCGGAGACGCAATCAGATAATTGTAATCTCTAATCTGCTTTGTTTATCCGACGCGCTGTTTGTTTTTCTCCGATTAAGAGCTAGTTTAGTTGCCCCGTGTTGTGGTATTATTATTTTTAACTAATTGTGGCATTTGTGTTTAAAATAAGAGAAAAGATTACCAGATGCGATCGTTTTGAAAGACTATTAGCCTGTTTGGTGAGTTTTTCACCATTTGCACGAATGGGCTGTACTGTACGTGACTTTAGTGTGTTCGTGTGTAGGTGTGTGTTAGAGATAAGGTGGATAATCAGTATGGTATTAAACAGCACAGTCTAATCGCTCTGTTTTGTTGAGCAATGTAGTGACATTGATGGAGGTCCTCATACTTTTTATGGTGTAATGTGTGAGATATATAATCCAGACTGCATGTTGTGGGTAAACAAAGGCTGTTCTTCATTTGTTTTCTGCGTGTGCTCCTGCATTAATGCACGCCTGCATGTGTTAATGCGCGCATGTGTATGTGAATGTTTTGTATTTGGTTATTTGGTCTGGCAGGTAAATGTCACGCATGGGAGTGTTGCCTAGCTACAAAAATCAAATGCCATTAGCCCAATGAGAATGAGAGCGTGCTTCACATTCCTGACAAATAACATGCCCGCAACACAGCGCCGCTCATCTGCATATTCGCAAGCCTTCCGTTTCCTTTCCATTTGAGATCAAATCATTAAAACGCAAACAACGCATTTTGTGTTACTCTGTGTTTCTTAAAAATGCATTGTTTTTTTTATAGTGTATTGTCTTGCAAAATATTAATGAAATAAGAATGTGTACCTTATATTAAATTAAGATAAAACAGTATGTGGGTACAGATGATTTACAATTAAAGTCGCTGCTGTTTAGGTTGTTTTTGTATGACATGAGAGAAGTCCGAGTTTCAAGATTGTAACTACAAATGTGAATGTTTTTCACAAATTGTAAAACTAATCACAATAATTCCAATATAATGAGTTAATGCACCACTTGAGTGAATGTTTTGTTTTTAAAGGGTCCCAGTTCTGATATACTAAATATACTGATATACGCTTGTCCAATCAGATTCTAGGATGCAGAGAGTTTACAGCTGTTTTTGTTTGTTTTCATCCTGTAAGCGAAACCAAAACAGCCTTTGCGGCGGCATCAAAGTTGTTCAGTCCTCTCTTTTCCTGCCCTCTTTTCTTTTGCCTTTCCCCTTTGCACTTAAGGGGGAGTCAGGGACAATCCGTCCATCAATCACGAAACACACACACTCTTCTACAGAGCATTGCGTCACACCCTCCCATTGTGTTTATTAAAAGCAGCATATGTGAGTTTCCTGAAGTCAGGGGATCTTCAAAGTGTAAAGAAAACACACACAAGCATGTTTTGTAAATGTACTTACTTTTTTTTTAAAGAGAAAAGGAGTATTGTGTGTGTGTGTGTGTGTGTGTGTGTGTGGAAATATTACAGGAAGGGTTGTGTTCAGGGTCATGTTGAGTAATAGAATTAGGTCAGTGTGTGAGGTTCAATAGAAATGACCCTTTAAACGTTCTTGTTATGTTATGGGAACAGTTTTAGGTTTTAAGAACGGTTCCTTAACGTTTCCATGAAATAACAAAATGTTATTTTGAAAGTTTTAGGAAATTACAAAACGTTCAGTTGTTTTAACATTATTGCTTGCTTATTATTTTGTTAATTCTGTAACGTTTTTTAACCGTTCCACTAACAACTTAAACGTTTTTGATATATGATATAAAACGGTTTTGGTAACTTCGAGAGAACTGTTAGAGAAAATTTGTCAACATGCTGAGAACGTTCTGCGTTAGTTGGGATTATACTCAGTCTGGTAAAGCAAATAGCAAAAAGACGAGTGTTGTTGCGTCGCGAGTGTGATTGTGTGCTGGTTTAGGTCAGGGATCCCATTAGTAAAGGTGAGAGGAAATTACAGATCTGTGTTGTTTTACATTGAGTGATTTGTCGGTGAACACATTGATTTCTGTCAGTGAGCTATCAGTGTACATCTTTCCCTCTGACACACACACATATACAAGTCACAGACAAAAGGGAAGCTTCAATATGTCAATAGAGCTGTCTCCAGTGTCATTATACATCTGTCAGGTCAGCCAGCTTCAAAATCCTTGTCACAATTTTACATTCCTTGTAACATTCCTCAATTTGCATGACGAGTCCACATTAAAAATTGCCGTCCCAATTTATCAAATTCAATGACATGCTCCGCCTCTAAAACGGCATTCCTTTTTTGATGACATCATCAAGCACTTATAATTATTCAACGCCTCCCCTCCAATCACTTATCTCCATTGTGATACGGAATGGCCGCTGATCCAATCAAACACTGGTAGATAAAAGGAAGCCCCGCCCTGCATTTTTTCATGCTCCACAAGGAAATATGTCACATTATAGGTATAAAATGGGCTGTAAATAATAACTTACTTTAACTAGCGCATATCTGTGTGTGTGTGTGTGTGTGTGTATGGTGTGTGTGTGTGTGTGTGTAGGAAGGACGATATATCTTGTTATCAGTGAACAAAGCAAAAGCAGGACACCTGATCTTTGCCACTTCTTATAATTAGCAACTACACCGACATTCAATCACTTTATGCTTTTCCTCTTCGTCACCCCGTGCCTTTCAGCGCGCACACACTCTCTCTCTCTCTCATGGTTGGTTAGGTTAGATATATCTCGGCTGCCTGTGATTGTGTAAGTGATTGCTGTCCTGCCCATTTAGTAGTGTGTAATGGAGCAGCACTGGATGGATCAGTGAGCTCCAGAAGATGGGGGCTCAACCCCACCTCAATGCCCAGGAACAAGACACCCTGCTGGGTCTCCATCAGGCCATCCCAGAGCTCACAGAATCTTTCAGATTACATTTGTTGTGGAAAGTTGTGTTCTTGGGTCATGAAAATGATTCACATATGCTATTGTGCATTCCAGTTCATATACTGGCCATACTAGATACCCAGGTAATGCGGAACATTCAACGTTGGCTAACGTTCTCTCAAAGATATCAAAAAACGTTCTTGCAGTAACATTAGTAGAACTATTTTTTTAGTTTCAGTAACGTTAGTAGAACGTTTTTCATATATTGTTAGTGAAACATTTCAAAATGTTATTTTAAATGTTTTTAATTTGTTTTAAAAGAATTAACAAATGTTGAAATAATGTTCCTATAACCAAGCATTAACATTAGTACGCCGTCTAAAAAACTGGATGTTTTGAATATTCCTAACTTTCAAAATTACATTTTTAACATTTTTACTACAATGGAAACGTTAGGAAAATGTTCTTACAACTTAAATTGTTAGCTGGGTAGTAACATCTAGAGGGTGGATGGAAAGACAGTACATTTTTTAAATGCACAAACTCAAAAGTAAGTTATTAACTAATTTAATGTCATTTAACTAATGCTAATGCTCTGCAGACGCAAACATGAGGTCTGTGATATTAAAACACAGTTTACTGATTTGGGCTGTGAATGACGAGTGACCATTTGGAAATTTTAATCGGCCACATGACTGTTTAAAGGTGTCAATTCCACCAACACCTTTAGATTTAAATTAGGCAATTTATTTGTGATTTTTTATTGAAATTTTTTTAAAAAATTTTCCCCATATATTAGTACGTTTTAATGAGTATTATGTAAGTTTTATGGGCATTCAACTGGTTGTTGAAATACCCATATCGGTCAACTACAAGTGTTAATTATTTGTATCTTTATAGTCATCGCAGAGCGAGCTGCACGGGCCCGTGAAGCAACCAGAAAGTAAAATGTGCAGATCTCGGCTGTTTCCGAGCGTGACGTGGGAGAGTTTTAGAGGTTTTTTGTTGACTCATCTCTGTGTGTGTGTGTGTATGAGTGTGTACGCCTGTGGCATCTCTTCACCTCTGCAAGTGTCAGGCTTTCTGAATGATCAGCTTTATGAGACCTGACCTTTAAATACAAGAATCTGAGCAGCCTCTCTCTCAGTCTTCCTGTGACCGCGTGTGACAGGATCTGCCTCGAGCGAGCTCTCTGCCCAGATGAATATGGACTTTGACAGGGCTGCTTTGTCTTTTCAAGTCATTAACAGTTTTTTCTGCGCTGTTTGTACCTACGGCCCGATCTCTCGTAGATCAAATACCGCCAAATGCTGTTATTTGGACTATTTTAGGCTGGAATGGGAGGGACTTCAACCCTGTTAACAATCCTCACTGTACACTTCACCTGTTCCTGCAATCCAACAGCTGAGACTGCGAATGGGCTCCTGTCGTTATGGACCACGGACCGGTTTAATCCGGTTTTAAGGTGTTCTCAGCATGGCTGTCACAGGATGAGATATGTGTGCATTTAAAAGAGCAACAGAGAGGGAAACATATAGAAAGGGAATCTTTGCAAAACATGGCTTGTTAAAACTAAAGGAAGCTGTGCCAAGCATGTGACTGAGTTTTGCAGACCTATTTCTGCAAACGCGATTCAACACAGTATGAATTCTTGATGAGGCGCAAGGAAGGTTTTTCAAAATGCTTCGCATTATGAAATTAAAAGAAACTGTAAACAACTATTTGCCACCATGTCATTTTGACGTTGTTTTTATCTTCTTGGCAACTGACAGGTTGATGTTAGGACTGTGTTTAAAGCCTAACCAACAATTTTAGCATTTCGTGGTATTCAAAAAAATTATGTGTACAATTAAATTTGTAAAATTAGAGGAAGTTATGTTATATTTCCATAATTGGAATATAGTCACAGCTTATGGTATGTTGATCAAATACACATAGCCTCTTTAAACCTTGACTATATTAACAATATAACATAGCCTTCAGTGCTTCTTGTATAAACCTACACACTGCAATACAAACATGACAGCAAAACAAAATGTTATGTAGCTGAAGCTTGTAATGTCATCTGACTCAACTGATGTTTATGGGAAATGCCCTCAGATGCTTCTAACATGACTAATCTCGTCTGAATCATACAGCAGCTAGTGTGTTGTGCGTGTTGGTTTGAGCGTGTGCAAAAATAAACGTGTATTTATGTGAGCGTGCGGTTTGAGTGAGTTGGTCAGTCTGACAGACTGTTCAATGTTACGTCTAGACTTCACTGGCTCATTCACTCGTTCTTTTATTGATCATTTAGTAGATTAAAACTTTTGGACAGTGTGTGTGTACGTGTGTGAGAGAGCGAGCAGACATTATTACATGTCTGGGAAAACCACAGAAGAGGAAAATATCGTCAGTTTCTCGTTCATAGATCAGGAAAATTAATAGAGTTGATAATTGTTTAATTGAACTACTCACTCGCCTCGGATGCTTTTGTAAATATACAAATAGACACTGTTGAGACAGCTGTTGACATTCGGTAAGCATAGCTCAGATAATTTGCTCTTCTTGGATTTTCTATTTAAATTTTTGACCTTTCACGGCAGATTTTGGTATCTTGGCAAATCTGAGCACATTTTGAAGTATTATTAAGATGCGCTCCATTAAATGTCATTGTTATCTATGTCAATTTCAGAGAGACTAGCAATAGCAAGCTAGCTGTGACAGCATATGTAAACAGTTACGCGCCCGCCCTCCATTCAGAGTGCTTTTCAAAGCCACGCCTCCTCCTATCGTGTGTGGAGGTATGCAAATCCACAGTTTGACAGACAAGTAGGACATCCTATCAATGACGCAATGATTGGATAAACATACCACATTACTTAGTGTTTGTTATGAGGATGTGAAGAGACTTTCAACCAGCATTACAAAAAAGCTACCCAGCCCTTAAGATGCTTAGTCATCACTAAATCTAGGCGTAAACAGGGCCCAAAACATTTTGGAGTGATCAGAAACATGTGACCACACCATATTTGTATTATAAGCAACGGTCAACAGCCTACTTAGCTGTCAATCAACCACGGCATTAAAAAGAGCTATTTTAACATGGCAGATCGCGTGGGGCTTTAAAATAACAGAAGGATTTTATTCTCAATGAAACACTTCAGATGCCCAGTGAGAAAACATTTTTTTTTATTAATATCTCTTTAAGTTTAATCTGTTACAGTTATGCGTAAGCACAAGAGAAATCCCCATTTCCTGTTGACACAGGTGTGTGGTCACACACAACAGTTTGGCGCTTTCTATATTGTCGGTGGTAATTTTGGTAGGGTTACTATGACAACGGGACTTTCCCACCCTAAACGAAGCGTATTATGTTAGAGCCTAAATTCAGCGTTCGGACCATGGGTGGAAATAAATCTGCCCTATCTGCTTAGGAAGACAAGTGTGGAACAGACTTTACAGATACAGTGTGACATTTCTGATGGAGGGACGAGTAGGAGGTGAGAGAGAGAGAGAGAGAGGTTGTGAAACTGTAATGAAACTGAAGGGAAAGTGCAGGTTAGTGAACCATATCAACAGGTACAGGGCTGACTACCCAGCAGGCCCGGCGCAGCAGATGTTTCCTCTATAACTACAGAACGGTGAAGCACAAACACGCGCAGCCACAAAGTCTAGCACTGCAGACACAAAACAGGCTCTGATAATGCATGAGTGTTGCAACATTCCACCCATACTTCCACTAACAGGTAACCCAGCTAACAATTTACGGTTATAAGAACATTTCCCTAACGTTTCCATGAAGTAACAAAACTTTCAAAATGTTATTTTGAAAGTTCTAGAAACGTTTACGATGTCCAGTGTTTTAGATATTAAAGTTATTATAGTATTAAAGTCATTGCAGCGTTCTAAGAACGTTGGTCAACATTTTTTTCATTCTGTAATGTTTTTTAAATGTTCCATTAACAATTTAGGGATAACGTTTTTGATAAACATGATATATAACGTTAAAAAAGTTCTGCTATCGTTACTGCAAGAATGTTTTTGATAACTTCGAAAGAACTTTTAGACAACGTTAGCCAACGTTCTGAGAATGTTCGCAGTTAGCTGGGATTGCACTGCCATAACTTTCACAAACTCACAGTTTTTCTTGCTTTTAATTTGGAGTTTTCAGTTTAAATTAATCCCTAGGCAATTACTATACAAATATACTCCAGGGCAGTTATTCTGTGTGTGTGTGTGTTCGAGAGAGTGTTACATGCCCGTGAATGGGGTTAGTCTCACCTCAAACGTAAACACACTAAAGTAAGCTCTGACGCATTGGCAGCACAGATGAGGCTGCACGCTCTGTTATCGTGCTGCAGGTATGATCGCGCTCTCTGACCTTATTTAGAAGAACCCAGCTGAGCTGAGAAAGATTAGCCCAAAATACACGCGCACACATGCAGACACACACATTGTCTTATATGAAGGCCAGACACACATGCATGGTCAGATGCGAGTTCTCAAAGTCGCCTTTGCTCAAATACACACACATGCATGTGACACACACACACACACACATTCTTGTGCAAGTACACTTATTCCACATTATTCATTTCATTCCCTCTTTGCATAATTTTATTAGCATTAGCGATGTGTGTGCTTGACAGTTACTTTGCCCCAATGAATCGGAAAGGCAACCTGCTGCGACTAATTAGCTTCTTAGCATTGGCTGAAGTGACGCTAGTTAGCAGGACAAGTATTGCCTCTTCCACCTATGACACTAGCTTGTGTACTAATTCCCAGAGGGCAGCAAGTGTAAGAAATCAAGGGGAAATGGTTACAATAACATTTTTTAACGTTTTTAAAATGTTCTACTAATAACATTTTTGATATATATGATACATTACATTAAAAAAGCATTCTACTAACGTTACTGCAAGAATTTTTTTGGGGATAACGCTGAGAGAACTTTTAAAAGAACAGTAGCCAATGTTCTGTTAACGTTCACTGTTCACTGGGTAGACGGCCTTTATGGCCCATTCCTAACCCAGACTCTTGAAATCATTCAACATTTTCTGCAAACATCAACTTCCTTTCATCTCTCCATCTATCTGACATAATGAACACAGACTCACATCACATGAATGCTAAATGCTTTGCAAACTGGGGCACACTGTTTTCCATCTGCCTCTGTTGCCTCGGCGACATCTCCTTGGGAGCAGGTTGCCCCCTACAGCCCAGAGCAGACCGTGCAGCCCAAAGCCCGGCCTCTAAATCAGCTGTTTCAGCCCTTAAAAAACAAAAACACAATGACACATGCAAAATCTGAGTCTTTCTCCGGAGTGAGTCTGCAGACTCTCGAGATGCTTAGAGATGTGAGATAAGACAGGCTTCTGTTTGATGTAGTGACTTTGTCTTGTTGTGGTTAGTGTGTCTGCGCAGGAGAGAGAGGAACGCTGGGTGGGGATGTGGTTTGAGGACCGTGACGCTGTGCGTGTGCGGCAGACAAAAGAAAAGTTTTTTTTTCTGAAATAATAGATTACACGCACGGCGTCTCTGTTGTTTTTCAGACTTCACACACACATCTAGCTTGAGATGAGAGCAGAAGTGTGTGTTTATGTGTGTATTACTGCTTTGGTTTATATATAGCTCACTTCTAGCACAGGGTGTGTCTTCACTCCTTTACTGCTGCTTCTGTGAGCACTGCCATTATCATACGGCCTCTGAACTGTCTAAATACAGCAAAACATCGTACAATTATTAAAACTATTACAGTTACAAATATTACAAGTTTTGATCAAAACATTTAGCAAAGCACATTCTCTCAGGAGTTTATATTTCCCCTACATCGATGTTTCATTACAAAAATCACTTAGATTTGTACATTTTTGGCTTGTCTGAGGGTCTGTTTGTAGTACTGTGCAGTTCATGGTGGTTGCTAGGGTGTTGCTGTGTGGTTAGTTCTGTTGGTCGCTTTTGTTTGAAAGACCACACCCCCAAGTCTGTTTTGGTCCCTAGACATGACTCGGTTCCTATGAATCTATGCGATATTATCATTTTATCGCATGCCAGGCAGAAATCGCAAGTCCGTTTGCACGCTGCAAACAATTTGAAGTATTGAATGTCTGTAGCAAAAATCCCATGCACGATTTTCTTTAAAATTCTCTAACCTTAGTATTAGCAATAGCCATGCTTAACGAACATCATCAATTAGTCTTTGCAGCTAAAATGCGACGGTGCAGCATGTGGCATGTTGTGATGAAGGTAAAAGGCTGACACAGAGATCTGTCGGGCCACTCAGGGAGAGTGTTATGATTGGACATTCCATGCATATCTTCTCCCACCAGGGCTGGAGGAGCCATCTAGACTCTCTCTCACTGCCGGACGAGCAAACGAATGAAAAAAAACCAACTATCTATTCTTACTGTAGCCTGCTTCTAAAACAAACACCCGCTCTGTCTCTTCAAAGAGACAGCCTTGAAAAACAAAGTGTTCCTAAACCCAAAAGACAACCGTGCTTGCAATGGAAACCCAATTACAAGTCATTAAGGTTTTTTTTTTTGAAGATCACCCACCTTGTTTTCATACACTGGTGTAAAGAGACCTGCAGGTACAGAACCGGATTCTTTCCTTACGAAAGTGAAACAAAGACCAGCAATGCAGAACTCTGGGAGGTAAATGTAGCTGTCAGCGTGGAGGGGAAAGTACGCTGTAATTTACTGTTCTTATGCCTCTTTCAAGATCCCTTTATTGGCGATAAATCCCACGAGCAGGATCCTGAGCAAGGTATCGGTATGCCCCTGTGATTATTTTCTTAAACCACAGGCCACAATGATTAATAGCCATTACCGAGAGACAACACGGTTTTAGAAAAGGCACATTTCTGAAAGATTTAATGTGGCGCTTGTTTTCTTAGCTCATGTGATTCCTGCCCACTCATTCTGTCTGCCTTCTCAGAATAATAGCAAACAAAGTAAAGGTCAGAAGACTTACAATGTTTTCCAAACATTCAAAATAATGTTCACAGTTGGTCCAGTCAAATGTTACAACATGATTTTTCTAAATTGTTGGGGCTGGGTCTGAGGCTCTTTAACCTATCAAAAATCATATCTGATTTTAAGGGTGGTTAATTTTGGAGATGGGGGTTGGGTTTGAGTTTTATTTTATAAATTTTAGGTTGTAAGAACATTTCTCTAACGTTTCCATTATGTAATCTAAAAATACAGTTTAGTAGACATTGTATCAATGTAATGTTTTTACAATGTTCCACTAAATGCGTTTTTGATATTTATGATATATAACATTAAAAATCGTTCTGCTAACGTTACTGCAAGAACATTTTTTGATAACTTTGAGGGAACGCTTAGAGAATATTAGCCAACATTCTGAGGATGTTCCATGGTAACTGGCATTTGTCCTTTTTCTAGAATGTTGTTCCAGGATGTTAATCCAGGAACATATCCTACATGCCTTGAATCACACCATGCCAGTTGCTTGTGCTTAAACAGTCTCGGAATAGAGATTGAGAGAACAAGTATCTGATGAGAACAATCTCAGTAGCAAAGGCTCATGGGAAACCTGCAGCTCACCTCCCTAAATGACAAATCAATAACTCTTGTCTGCCTCAGAGTCTCATGTGTGTTTTATCTGAGCTGCAGTCTAGATAGAAGAAGTTCAATCCATTATATAAAGACTCCATACTTGATGTGCTACTAGCAAGCAGTTGAGCTTTTGTCCAGGTGAGTCTAAATCTGTATTTGTCTGTCACAAGGTTCTTGATTAGGATTCCAGGGGGAATTGCGTTTAAAGACGTTTATCAGTGTGCTTTGAAGAGGTGCACTAGAGGGCATTAGGGGGCAATTAGAAACCTTTAATGCTACATTACATAGTATATTGCAGTCCAGTGGCAAGTAGGTCTAAATGCACCTACAACCAATAAAATCCAAAATGGCCACCAAACATGCTAAGCACCTCTGGAATATTTATCCAATCCTTCAATATAAAGGACCCCACCAGGTAAATAAAAATTCTGGTAAAAAGTAACATCCAAGGAACAATATTTTTTAAATATTTATGTGCGATTAACCACGCGTCCACTAAACTGGACATCATGCATAAAAGTGCTTACTTTTGAAAACAAATCTTTTTCCAATACATTATTTTGTTTCATTATAATTTCTCAATACAATTACTTATATAATACAATATATATACACACACACACAATATTGTCTATTGTTTTAGATTCAAGATTAGCTTGTGTCTTATCCTAGTCTCTTTTTGTAGAGCTTAAGGATAGAACAGACATGAGCCTGGCGTTCTTAGAACACAGGTATGTGACTGGAGGCCATTTTTTGCTCGGTCAGCGTATTACTTCACTATGGGTTGATTGTAAAATCCATAGATGAGACAAATCTGGGAAAGTGATTGACCAACGGGAACGCAGACTCATTAGGCTAATGGTTTCACAGGCTGACTTGAGATTTTCATAATGATATGCTTGCCATCAGCTGGGGCGGCACAATTTGACAATAATAATAACATTGTGATTATTCTCCGATATTGATTGAAATTCAAAGTACGTCATTATAAATTTTAACCTAATGGTAACTAATTTAATTAATGTTGCTTAAAAATGTTAGACTGTGTTTCTGTGTTTACGCTAACCTCTGGCCTCATAATGATTTACGTAGCGTGTTTTATGTAGCACAGTTTGTTCTTCCTGTGCCGTTACGCTGTTTTAGCTTACAGCGCTAGCCTAATGTAAGCTATGCCGTTTGTTTAGTCACTTTTCGTGTGTGTACCTCCTGAAGGCTGTAATGAAATCTCTCATGTGGAACGTCGGAACACGACTCGTGGCGTTTGTTATGGATCACTCACTCTGAGCCCACAAACTCTCCACTGTCCCTTTACTTCTGTCTTCTGCTGACTAGCCTCACCGTTTGCTTCCCTTGGCTGAACAGCCTGATGGGATTGATGCAGTATCATCGCCTTCGCAGGAGACCGAATTGACTGTCGTGGTGATCGGTACATCACACGGATGAGTTTGACAGGACTTGTGGCTAGTGAGCGATGAGTCTATCTTTATGGTTCTACATTGCGGCGTAGCCAACATTTGTCAACCTCAGTACATTTAGAGACTCGTTATAAAAATATCCGTACATGCTGAAGATTTTAGTTATGATCCATGACCTGAAACCAAACATGGAGTGAGAGATATGAAAGAAAGAAAAGGGGTTGTGTATGTACATGTACAGTACATGCACTGAACAGTTGCAGAATAAAAGAACACAGCAGAGAAATAAACAAGATTGAGGGAGAGAGTGTTGGTTAAAGAGTGCCACAAAAAGCACAAAATCAGCTGAATGTAAATGTGCCAGATAAGGCCAGCAGAAGAGATATGGAGTGTGTGTGTGTGTGTGTGTGTGTGTGTGTGAATATACGGCCAGCCCTTTGCTGACTTTGCTCCTCTCAAAGGAAAATTGATTTGGCCGGAGAGAGGTACTTAGATGAGTGGAAAAGAAGGATGACGGAGAACGAGTACAGGAGAGAGATGGAGGGGGCTCTTTGGCACACCTTTCATTTCTTTCCCTTCGCAAAAACTCATACACCTGCTGTATACAATCATCACACTTGCCATGCATTAGGATGATAAACACTGCCACATTCTTGCATAATGTCCATTTTAATAATGCATCTCGCTGACAAACATCATAGCTCATTGTGTCACTCCAAACATCACGCCTGCAACGTCTCCTGTTCTCACCCAAACTGCACGAGGCACAGAAACGTCAAGCCCCATCAATCCTCATATTTTGGTTCTGAGGAATAGAAGGAAAAGGGCTGAGGACAAAAACTATTTTTAATAAAGATCTGATTGTCAAATGTATTTTTTAGTAGATGATTTTGATCTCAGACAGCGAGGGTCAAACTATCATAAATTTTATTTAAAAAGAACTACATCACAGGTTCTTAAAGCTACCGGCCAACTGGCAAATAATGAATTTTCATTTCATATTTATGCATTTGGCAGACGCGTTTATCCAGAGCGACTTATAATGCATTCAAACTATACGGTTTGTAAGTCCACGTGTTCCCTGGGATTCGAACCCACAACCTTTGCAGTGCTAATGCAGTGCTCCACTAGTTGAGCTACAGGAACACTGTAATGCTGTTTTATTTATTTTTTGCCAGTTGTTTAAAGCGAGATGGGCATTGCTCTCTGTGGAGAGTTTAGAGATAGTCTCCCGTCTCGCTTTCAGCTGGATTTATAAATCTGAGCGTTCAAGCTCATCTTGATTTATGCACGCTCCATTAGAGCATTTGTTCTGCCAGCACTTAACCTTAACCAATGAGAACTTGTTAGGTGAGCTTACCACTCTGTCATCCCCTGTTTTAATACAACGTGAAATCACACTTAGTCTAGCATGCAAACACACCCTGTCTTTCTCTCTGTCTCTCTCTTTAATACACACACACACAAACACACACACATTACTAATTAAGGCCGTCTGGCCTGTTACAGAAAATCGATGACGTTTTAGCTTGATCTCGTTCTCTCCACGCTGCCGAAAAGCAGGTCACTCAGTCGCTCCTCTTTGTCAAAAATAAAAAAAGCAAAATGGCCATTTAAATGTTAAATCTGAAGTGTGTAATTTCTTGTGTTAAATCAACCCCCCCCCCCAAGCTTAATACACACAGACAGCCAATTGGATCAATTCTCCTAAAAGCTCAAACACTGCTGCTCTGTGTCAGTATCAATACATTGCTCTGTTTGTTTGAGCGTCCCGACCTGACGCAGCAACATTGACCATTTTTGACCAGTGGGAGACAAGGGGGGGAGGGTTCAGGCAATCTTAGAAAATAATCAATATTTTTGTAATTCTATTCTGTGATGACAGTTTCTCTGAAACGACACGTCAGCTTTTAAAAAAGACTGAAGAGAGGAACAATATATCCATTACCATACTGTAAATGACCACTATTACTGTACTTTTCACGTGATGGAGCTGCACTGATTAAATAGTCTCACTGTGGCCACACTGACCTGTTTGGCCATGAATGGTTTTAGCACAAGGGCTATTCTGATTATTGATTTAGTCATCAGTGATTATTTGTCTTGTTGAATTTGCTCTCTGTGAGCACACCGCTCCTCTGCCATTTAATTACATTATTCCCTGAAGTACCCTTCATTTCTCTCCTCTCTTCAGTCATCTTTGATACATCAACAATTGTCATCAGCTTTAGTCGGTTTAGTCTGTTCATTTTCTGCTGTTTTACGAACGTTTTCTTCACAGTTCTTGAACTCTGTAGCCTGCTAGCACCTTCAGGCTCTATATGTTAGCATTCTCTCTAAATGTGCTGTTTTTTGTCCTTGTACGCAGTGAGTAACTACAGTCATGTGCTGGAGGGCCAGTCGGACTCAGATGATGAAGATAAGCTTCAGATTGTGGAGGAGGAAGGAAGTCTATTGGACGGGGCCGACTGTGACAGCGTTGCCCCAGACGACGACCCCAATGGAACGGCCGACCCGGACGGCAGATGGGATGATGGTAAGCCCCGCCTCGTTGTGATGTCATTGAACGTCAAATTTTGTACGTTTATAATTTGTTGTTATTGTAATAGCAGAAGTGTGCTAATAGCATAAAAGTCCTTTTAACATTTTCTAAGCTTTTCTACTTCATTATACTTTGTGTTATGTAGCGTATTTAATCCTAACTGTTATAGTTTTCATCTTTCTAAAATTAAGAGTGAAATGTTTGTCACTTTTGTCACTACTGGTCTTAAACTAGTTAGCGAAAATAAAGATGTTTTTAAACAGGTTTTGGGTAATTGCTGCGCTGGACTGTTCGGGTTTATCAGA
>JAZGTI010005258.1:0-25835 GCA_036877585.1 Botia kubotai | reverse complement strand
CTGTTAGAAGGAATAGCTTTATAGCGATGTACCAAGTTTCTTTTTACTTTCCAGGTGCCAAACTGTTCCCCAAAACATCCCTCTGTCCACCCTGAGAGCCGCAGTTGGGTGGCCCTAACCTTTGCAGTGCTGCATGGACATTTATCTGTAGTGCAGGTGAACAAGCACTATTGCACAAAGCACTACTGTACGAACATACAGCTGTAGCTACACCAGTAATATATATTATTTTGTCTTTTAATAACCACATAAACTAACAATAAAAAATGTTCTGAGGTCAAATCTATTATGTCAGTGCCAACTACAATTTGAGGTCTGTCATGTTAAATGAACTTTGTTTGGCCTCCAGCTGCTGTTAGATGTGGGAGCAGATGTGGAGGGTTCGGCTCTGAGGAACGGCCACCACAGCTCAGCAGAAACGCCCCTCCAGCTGGCATCAGCCGCAGGTAGGAGAAAGGGCCAAACTTATGCTTAACATATGCTTGTCCTCATGGCGTAACGATTTACATACACAAACATTTACAGGTGTGTGTATGTTTATGTGTATGTGTAGGGAACTATGAGATGGTGAGTCTGCTGTTGTCCCGTGGGGCTGATCCCATGCTGAGGATGCATCTGACATCATCACTTTACGAGGGCATGAACTGCTTCAGCCATGCTGCAGCGCACGGACACAGGTACTGACCCTTAACAAACACATACGCAGATACACAGCCATTTCAAATACATACATAATAAACACTAAACTTCAGCCTAGGTGTCTTTAACGTGTGTCCACAGTGACACTGCAGATGGTCTGCCAAATGTTTGACCTCAAACTCAAATTTATGTTGAAAAAAATCAAAATTCAATATTAACTTTACTCGATATTAACTTTAAATAAAGCTAAAATTCACATGAAGTTCAACTTTAAAGAAAAGATTAAGATTATATAAAGAAAGATCATTATTTTTTTATTTAGTTTTAGCCTATTAAAACAAGTAGCTATTAAATTTAATAATGTACTTAAGTAATATTATAGTAATATATTAACTTATAGTAACTTATAGTAATATATTAACTAACTTAAGTAATATTGTACACATATTCCCTCAGGAACGTGTTGAGGAAACTATTGAGTGAGCCGCAGCCGCTGCAGGAGGACGTGCTCTCTCTGGAGGAGATCCTGGCTGAGGGAGTCGAGGAGCATGAGGACCCAAAAGAGCAGCGATTAAGGAGGAGAGCAAATGCAAAGTCTATCCCCGCTCATAGTAACGGAGGGAGTCCGCAGCTGTGTAAGGCCCGCATTAGAGCCCTGCAGGAAGCCAGCTTGCATAGCGCAGAGCACGGATACCTGGATGTCACCATGGAGCTCAGGGCACTGGGTACACATCTCTCTGATTGCAGGGGCAGCCTTTGGACAAATGCTGATAAGAATGAGATTATTAGTGGATCAGCAGTAAGATTTACACTTAAACGTTGCCACTTCCAAAATCTTTAGTCAGTAAACTGCATCCACCTCATTCAGTGGGGGTGAAAACGTAATTGATGGAGTAATTGTATGGACTAAAGCATGTGGTTTTCCATGATTACAATCAATATGTCTTTTCAATCTCTGGCATATGTAAACACATTTCAAATTAGGAAAACAAACGTCCATGAAATTAAAATTGCTTAGTGACTTTGAGGTGTGTTAGCTTTGAGGCCATCCATATGCCAATGTACTACCAAATGTTGATCAAATTAGCTTTTAGCAGACATTCACGTTTAAAATTTGCAGTCCCCCTCTCTCCCAAGAAAATGGTTAAAAAATATAAATGACTCATCTTGCACCACAAATTCCCGTCCAATCAAATGGCCTCAAAAATTAGAATGTTTCTGAGTGGCAAATCATAATCTATGGCTGTGACATACCAGAAGCCTATTGGCTATTCAAAAAAGAGACTGGCCCTTTGATAGTGTATGTAATATGAAAGACGATTTTACATGGTCTTTAAAGTTAATAAGCATCTTCGTTCCCTCAGGAGTGCCATGGAAGCTTCATGTATGGCTGGAGTCAGTGCGCAGTGCTCAACTTCAGTCGAGAACTGAGCTCACATTTTCTCTCCTCAAAGACTTCACTACTATGGGGCAGGACAAATACTGTGAGGAGCTGCTCTCTGAAGGACTTCCACTCCTCTTCTCAATGCTTAAATCTATCAAGGTGAATAGCCGCAAACAAACAAAATCACCAAAAACTAGATGCTAAATTTCAAGACTTCTTTGGCCAACTTGAGATTGTACATTATACAGTACAATGATTTGTAATATGAGCTGCCTGCACCATCAAACATGTTGTTTTTCCATATGTCGATTCCTTTGTATTCAGAATAAGGAGATCCATAAACAGCTGGCAGCCATCTTTAGCCACTGTGTTTGCTCTACAGCTTCTCCGGCTATTCTGACAGTAAATGACACACCTACAGCCCAGCTGGGTATGTAGTTTACCACACACCAAACTTTACTTACACAGACAAACTTGCAGTACACTGTTGTACTTAAGAGTAAGTTTAACACTTCAAATACCATGCTGCAGAACAATGTCATGGTTGTATTCATGAATACTATTGTATTTATCAATCATAAAATTATATTTAATTTGTACCATGTCACCTCTACAGATGCTCATTTTCTGAATAATCCAGAGATGTCTGACGTTACGTTTGTAGTGGAGGGAAGGCCGTTTTATGCCCACAGGGTTCTCCTCATGTCAGCTTCGCTGAGGTGAGCCACTGTACTTATTTACATTTGTTTTCATGTTTTAGAAGCCTTGAATGTAAGACATTTCCATAACATTTCCATTTAGTAAAAAATATTACTAAAGTATTATCGTTTTTGCTTGGTTATAAGAACTATATTAAATTCTGTAACTTTTAATAATGTTCCTCTAACAACTTTATAATGTTTTTAATATGTAGAACATTTACATTCAATTAAATTTATGCATTTGGCAGATGCTTTAATCTATAGTGATTAATTAATTAAACATAAACATGCCAATAATGTTACTACAGGAACGTTTTTGAGAACTTTCAGAGAACTTTCAGAGAATTTTAGCTAACGTCTTTAGAATGTTCCGCGTTAGCTGATAAGTCAGTTACACCTAACAGTTACATGATTTGTTATAATGTATGACTGCTCTTTGTTCAAAAAAGGTTTAAGGACTTGCTGGGTCTCTACAGAAGTAATGGCACATCAGACCACACAGCCATTGAAATTACTGACATGAAGTACAGCACATTCCATGTAATCAACATATCTGAACATTTGTGACAAAAGACAAATATACTTAAGACTCTTAAAATGGCCAATTCTAAATGTGTGTTGAATTCTAAATAGTGTCCACTATCTCACACAGATGATGATGGCGCATTTGTACTGCGGAGGAACAGAATGTTTAGAAATGTCTGTCTCTGATTTGTTGGAGGTAAGAAAGTTCATGCATAAATAAAAAGTTCATAATTTATACAACTTTTTTTGTGGTATACACATTTGTGCAATTATATGTAGAGTTAACGCTTAGCCAAAATAAAAAACACTGTCAAACAAATTAAAAAACTTGATAAACAAGTAAAGTTGAGATGTCTTTTATGTCACTTCCTGTACAGCTTCTGCCTGTGGCTCACTCATTCCAGCTTCCTGTTTTGAAGAGACACTGTGAAATGCTCTGTTCAGAGGGAATAAACCTCAGTAACGCACTGAGCATCTATCAAACTGCTAAGGTATGTGGTCTTACGTTTTAATCACGTTATGTTACGTTTTAATTGCAGATTCACTGTTCCAAATACATATTCATTCCTCTGATCACGTCATCTGCATGTTGTGTTATGGAGCAGGTCTGTGAGGCCGTGGAACTGGCGGTTTTCTGTGAAGGCTTCTTTCTACAGCACATGGTTGACCTTCTGGACTGTGTTCAGTTTGTGGAGTTGGTGCTTGGCTCTGACTGCAGCTCTCCACTGGATCCAGATGCTGTGGATGGGCTGCAAGCTACACTGGCCTCCAGGATGCACTCACTTTGTAGCTCACACAGAGCTTAAAAGCGTGGAGAAAATAATTGAAGATGTACAGAGCCTTTTATGACGTTAATGAGAAAACACTGCAACAAAGCTCAGACGTGCAGGAGAGTAACAGCGTTTAGATGTCCCTAGATGGCATTCAATCTTTTGTAAAATAATACAGTGCCTTTTAATGGGTTTGTTGGGAATATTTATGATAAATTTAAAGCAAAACAGATACCATTTAATATTTTTACGTTTTTCATCATTTTTTTGCGTCGTGGATAATGAGATAACAATCCACGTGCGTGTGAAAAGAGGCTACGTAATCTGTGTAGCATAAGCTCCCCCCAGTGGTCAAAGTTATCCTACGCCCGCATACGAATTGTTTTTAAGAAATGTACATAGTAGTATTGTAGGTGCTTCTGTATTCTCCTATTATCTTTCGAATGTATATACATTTCTACAGGGGTACGTTGGGAACATTAAAATAATGTAAATTATTTGATATGACAGTTTTCATGCAGTGGAATGGACATTCAAATGCGCAATAAAAGTGAGACTTTCGCCTTACGTAATTTAATTATTTGCAGAACAGTGGCGTGGGCAGGATTTGCTGGTTTTGTATTGCTGGGCCTCCAAGAAACTTTAAAATGGTCTCTCAGGTTGTCTTTACAAAGTTGGCACAAAACCCTAATGTTGCATAGTGTCGGTCAGTGATTCTCATTAGGGGACCGTGACAAACTTTCAAGTGGGCAATGCAAGCATTTAAATAAGCTAAAAAAATAAAAAAACAAGATACCCTAAGTTTTTTTTTATAATATACATCTTTTTAGTTACGCCAAGCTCCAGAATATAGTAGAAACTATATTGAGTGGGAGAGTTAAACTTACAATGTATTTTAATAATTTAATATAACTTACATTATCTATATTATATTAAATATTATAGTATATTAAAATATGAAGTTTGAGAACCACTGGAATAGGTGATATTTTGGTTTGTGTGAATGCATGTGAGGTTCTGGTCTGCGCTGGAGTTCGGGCTGTTCAAAAACAAGCATCATAATAATAGCAATGACACACATCCCAAAGTCAATGGATTTATTTCCTTTGCACTGAAGTTGTTCACAGTAGTTACAAGGGGGATACATTAGCGGGGATTCTGTTTCTCCCGCTCGGTATTCATCAAATCCGTGATGCATTACAATCCAGCTTTGCTCCTTTTCTCCCAAAGTACAAAATAGGAAGGACAACAATGTGTATTGCTTAGATTACATCTCCGCTTATTCTCCACGCTGTATGTTCCCATAAGTGATCATGTGTGTGACGTCCCAGATCACCCCCAACCCGACTCGAGAGAATAATACAGCAGGAGAATGTGTCAGGAAATCGTTCACTGATGAAATCGACGAACTGAAAACTCAAGGTGTGGTATGGGCAGTAAACGGCATGAAAATAAGTCAATTAAATCCGACAATGAAAAAGATGAAGGGTAAGAAATTTACATTCACAACATCATGCAAATTAAACTGAATGTCGGACATGCAATACGAGAGATCGAGCCAGGAGCAACGGCATCCCCTTGATGGTTTTAAGAAAAGTCGTTTGCTCAAAGTTGTCTATTTACAACACGTGATTTGAGCTTGTCCACCTGTTACACACGCACAATGAAATGAGTGACAAATATCAACACTTCATTATCCCTCGCCCCCCCACCCCAAAGAGGCTAGTCTACATTCTTAAATTACTGGTAAATAATTTAACATATACTACAAGCTCTTTTAATCTGGTTCAAAACCGGGAAAGAGAGTGCTTCATTCACAAAATCGGATGAGTGTTATTGTACACAAAACACAAAATCCTTCAAACAATCTGACGCGTCGCATCGTCTGTGACGCAGACAATAAATCTCCCACCTCCGGGTTTGTATATATAAATATTCCCCAGCTGAATAAATAAAAAAGACAACAACAGATAAATAAGTTACAAAAAATTAGGGTAAAAGTTCTCTGAATCCTGCAGATGTTCCTTGAAAGAAAACGAAAAAATAAATACAAATTGACATCATGAGAAACCTTAGAATACATTAAGCATAATTTTCATCCAAAACATGAACGCTACATGAGGAAGAAACAGAATGAGGCAACACAATTCATCTAAACAATGTCGCTGATAGACATATGTTACATAAGCAATATTTTCAGTCTGTACAACAGAATAGATCATTTAACGGTGACCCCACCCACCCTCTGATCCCAGTCCACAATCCACACCAAAGTAATTCCCCCTATAATTTTTCAAATAGGATCTCCAAATCTTGTACAGCAATGACACAGAGTCCATAAAATGTTTAAATTCTTCATTTCACAAAGAAAGACTACATTGAAAAGAATACAATCCAACAAGGGTCCGTGAGGGCAACTCCTCAAACGCATTATAATGTCCAGAGTTCCAACTGGCATTTGTCCTTTTTCAACAACTTCCTGGTATTTAAATGTGTGTGTGTGTGTGTGTGTGTGTGTCAATGACTGTGTATTTCAGCATAAGAGAGATAAAGAAAGGGGAAGAGAAAGGACAAGCAAGGGGAAAAATAGATATATTAAAAAAGGTGGAGAAAAGAGGGATAGCTTATTGGAACTTCATTTTTTGTACAACAAACATCTTGATTTTAAGGCTTCTCTCCAAATCCCTGGACATGTGTGGCTGTATGTAGCTGCAGAAGACAGCGGTTTGAGGAATAAGTTGGAACAGGTCTTGTTTAGATGCATCAGAATGAGGAGTTTCCCTCAGCTTGTACTGTACTTCCTGTGTAATGTGCCCTCCATCAATGTGCCATACATGAATCTTGTGCATGAGCAGGACTTGAACTTTAACACGTTTTCTGGATAATTCCTGGTAGCAGAAATAAATAAAGGCATCGTAAAACAAACATAAAGAGACATCGTGAGGATCAAACAACACTAATGCTTGAATTAAAAATATGCGTGTATGTATCAGTGCGCCTTTTGTAAAGTGTTGGGTCAGTGCGTACAGTACTTTAATATTCATATCATGATATAAAACTTTGTAGGCATGTTTGTTGCAGTTTTCAGGCTTAAAGACAACTACAGTCAACAGCATCCTTTCAGCATTCACCATGACTGGATTTTTTATACTTTTGTAAATTATTTTAAAACTAGTAATCTAGTAATTTTCCTGGTTTTAAGGTTGTTCCTGTGTCCCATTTGATGGAGCCATCTTGGCTTTGTCTTGGCCAGATGGACATTTGGAGTCATTAGGATCAGGGTCATGTCTCTTGCTGTTGGCAACATGCTTGGGCGTGCCGGGCGGATGGGACACCTGCCCGTTCTTCTCGTCTGAAAAGAGCTGTTTAATTACGTCAAAGAAGTTACTCAATGGGCTGCCTGGGTGCACAGACGGGAGAAGAGGAGAAAACAAGAAGGAGAGAGAGAGACAGAGAACAAACACATGAACAATGAGGATCACAGAAGGGGCAACCCTGCTAACAATTTTAGGTTGTAAGAACGTTTTGCTAACATTTCCATTAAGTAACCAAAAACGTTAAAATATTATTTTAAAGGTTCTAGGAATGTTCAAAATATCCAGTGTTTTAGACGTTGCATTAACGTTATTGTTTGGTTATAAGAATGTTATTCTGTACCATTCCACTAACTATTTAGGAATAATGTTTTTGACATATAATATATAATGTTAAAAAAGTTCTGCTAGCGTTAGTGCACGAATGTTTTTTAATAATTTTGAGAGAACTTGAGAGAAATGTTAGCCAGCGTTCTGAGAACGTTCCCTGTTAGCGGGGAAGGTGAGATGATGAGAGGCAGGATGAGACTGCGTAAACTGGAGACAATAAGCCATGTATCAGAACACACTGACACACCTGGGGGTTATTATTATTACTGGATAAGATACAGAGCACATCTGCAGGCGTGTTTACTTGTTTGACTGAACATTCATATATTGTCCAAGACCTTACTGGGATAGTGAGTTATCTGGGGCTGAGCCGTCTCCATTTCATCTGTGATCTCGACTGGATTTCATGAAAATAAATGTGACAGTGCTGATACATTACACAGAAACTGATGTGAATTAATGAGATTCAGGCAGATGGTCAGTGACTTCTCTTTGCTTATTTACAAATCAAACATCAAATTTAGGATATACATCCCAAATTGTGTCTGTACATACATCATGGATTGCATGGAGCAAATATAGACCGTACACTACATATTAGGGCTGTAAGAATGCATCTGACAATATAAATTCAACGGAAATCATAAAATTTAATAATAATTTATAATTATAATAATAGTGAAATATAAAACCTAGCTTTTGTCAATATTCCACTATGGTGTAACTGCAGTAACATCAGCATTTTTTTTTAAATTATAAAAAATAATTGACATAATAATCTTCAAATTTTCATTTTTAAAAATGTTGACATTTAGCACGACTCGTTATTGAATCAAATTGTCAGAGCTAATTTTACACCCTGGTACATAAACAGTATACGGGTGCTCACAATTTCTGTTTCAAAACAAAGGCCAAAAACAAAATCCCACCAATAATGTGAAATGTAGTGATACAAATTGTTGCAGATTCTGAATACACCCGATGGCTAGCTCAGAGAGGATTAATACACCCTCTAATAGACAACAACTAAAGTTTGCAAACCATCAACTTCCATTTTCCAATTTCATAAGTGACTGAGCACCAGTGGACCTGAGACTGCTACATGGAAACATCTGTGGTTGATTCCTAATCCGAAGGAACACTAGAGAAGATTGCCTTAGATCCAAAGCTCATCTCTCAACACAATCTAGGCTATTCTCAACATCACGACAGAACGCTGCTGGTTCCTACAAGACAGAGCGCTTTACTGCAGCCTAAGAGACTGTCAGAGAGCCATGACAGCTGTGGCGGCTGACACTCAGGACCCTGTTTCAGCATTTCTACTGTGAGCCATTACAAATGTTCCTCTCAGTGGAGATTTATGCTGTTGTGTATGTCATTACATGATACAGAATATTACTGATTACAAAAGAGACAGTATTGTCCCATAGGACATGTGCAGAGCTCTAGCAGAACAGCTCCGAGATAAATACAGTGAATTTATGTCTCGCTCTAAAAAGTACATCATAAAATATACAATATAAAGATTGGGTTCAATATCGTCAATGCATATTCCTGATCTTAATCCCACTCGGTTAGTGTAGACTGATGTAGACACAATTTATAGTGACATCATATTCATTCTACACCATATTAATGTCATAGATAAGGGGGAAAGCTGATGTCACTGGTTTTCTTCAACAGCATATCATCAAGACCTCTTGGCACTGTAACAGAGGCACCGTAAATGAACTTACGGACATGTGACAACTGAAAAACTGCCCTATTCAATATAGGGCAATATATAAGCATTATATATGCAATATACTATATGCATATGCAAAATGCAATATAAGAAGACTGAATAGACTTTTAATCCAATCTAAATGTCCAGTGTTTCAGTTTCTTTTTCCCTTAAGAATCAGCATCAGTCGACAGTATTTTGAGTGAACTTCACTGGGACTTGTTTTAATACTCCACACTGAATTTATAGGGACTTACGCAAGTAGGTCACTAAGAATTTCTCATTCTTTGCAATTCTCTTCTCTCATTATACAGTGATTACTTGTACTGTAAAAGTCCCAAATGATCAACGTGAAAGAACTGAGTTTAGACAGAAGAAGTGCTGATACAGATGCCGAGATAACATCTGCAATATTATCTTCAAATAGAAAACTCTGTTTCTCTGGTTTAACAGATTCCTAACAGCCAAAGATGCTTAAACCCAATGAGCTGTTTCACCAAAGTGATTCAGATGCAACAATTGCCCCACAAAACAAAACAGAATGATGCAAGAATTAAACTGTGATGGAAAAACAGTATGAATTATACATGAAGCTTCGTCAGTCTTAAAATGTTCAACTTTCACAGACTGTCCTACCAACTGAGAGCATGCATGCGCACGCGCACACCAAAACATTGTCTCTCAAATTTCAAGGGGTTTTGTGTAGACAGTAAGTGCCAGACATCAGACGTGTCACACATCGGCATGTGTATGTCAAAGTGACACTGTGCACGCTGTGGCAGACGGGATAAAATAGATCTCTTACCACCCTTAGAATATCTTCCTGTCAAAGGAACATGACACAACACGTCCAATCAAATCAAACATTCACCCTAAAATTGCATTCTCAATGCAACCCATTGACTTTACAGTAATGGAATTAACTCTGTGATTAAACCCTCTTGCACAGATGTTTATTACAGGGTCGCATCTGTTGAGAGTGAAGCATGCTGGTGCTCGGTGCTGCGCAGGGCTGCTCACGGTCAGTAAGGACACTCATGCTCATTCACTCAACAGCTGCAAACTTCATATCCGCCATGACCAAAAGCCGTCTGAGTGCAGGGGGGTGAAGGGCAAAGCCAGAAGGGAGAAATGGATATGATTGACAGGGTGATAGAACGAAACATCTTTAAAGCGACACAAACCAGATAACAGCTCTTCAATAACACAATATGTTTAGATGTATAAATCAAGAATGGTTTTGGGAATTTGTTTGGAATTACGTACTGCCATAATAATGCTATTTTTGCAGAATGTAGGCTATTCCATTTACAGTATTTTTTGAATATACATGAAATACATGGATGATCTGCTAGATTTGCCAAAATATACAGTATGTGTGATATACTGTATCTCATAAAGCAATGGCCCAAATTTTTAGAGTGCTGAAAGGTTAAACAACTATTTGGAGGCATGAACCTATTGCTCTCACAAATTTATCACACCGGCAATTGAAGCCCAACGCATTGCATTATGGGACACAGTACCCACGTGCAGTGTTTCCTGCTGTATACTATAAATGTAACAGGTCATCCCAGTTTTCTATGCATACAGATTTGCATATTTTCCAAAGTGCACATACTAAATACAAAAGAATGGCAGTAAGCTAACCCAACTTGCCCATTGTATTACTTTGTGATTTAACTTTATTAACTCTGTCCAGCAGAGGGAGCTGTAACGGGCTCTTCACCATGTGCAGAAACAGCCACGTGGTAAGACAGGCAGAGGATTTCTCTGTTCTCTCATTTCACCATCTCCAGCAGGAACCACAAGTCTAGCCCATCAGATTTCTGCTAGCAGAACGAATTGTTCGAGGCCACATTCATTTGCTTGGGACACAGGTTGTATTTTAATATCGGGAAATAATGTCTTGGATATGGGATAAACCTTGTATTTCCAGAAGCTTTAATAAGTAAGGGTGTTCTGTGCATGCTCTTTCAAGTGCCGTGTGTGTCTGTGTGTGTAACTGCTAATGGGAGTGTGTGCTATTGCTTTGCAATGCAATTCTGTGCAATGTTCTGTGATAAGGTCAAATATGAATTTCCAGCACCTTCAGATAACACAAATCAAATCCAGCAGCAATGGAACAGTAATTCGGGTTTGTTGTGTTCAGTGAAGACGAGATGGTCTGAACATTTCTATCTGATCAGTAAGCCCTGGAAACCGAACCACCACTAACGTGTTAATAATTGAAACACTAGAAAGACTTATTTGACCTTGATGGGTGTATACAGCGTTCAGTGCTCTGCAAGGGTGGGCTAGGCTTCATGCATGTTCAGGATGCTGTGTAGGAGAGCAAAAAGAGAGAGAGGGAAAACGAGAGAGACAGGTAGAAAGATAGAGAGACAGCAGAGTGATTGGCCCCTCACCAGACAGCTGCTGAACACCGGGCTGGTCATGTGTACTTAACAACTGAGCCTGAATCGTCTCCACAACCCGTTTGAATCGTCGGCTGGGACCTGCCAGGGACACACGTGCACGCACACACACAAACACACACGCACCTCCTTAATTGTTGTGCAATGGTCTTGTACAAAACAGGAGGTGTCTTTTGAAATGAATGTACACTTTATGCTGATATACCCTGACTTTATTCCCCTTAGCATCTGCCTCATAAATTCTAATGGGGTGATGGTGATTTTTTATGGTGCATTTGGCCCATGGCTGACTTTAAGACACACACACTTTAAAATGTGAAACTTTAAGAACACAATTCAATCTCCATTCTGTAGCTCAGAGCGCAAAAAGAGGACAAGGCAAACGAGGTGGAGGGAGAGACAGAGAGAGAGAGGGAAGGAGGGAGGAAAGGGTTTAGGTTTGCAGTAATGGCACCAGCAGCGTGGGATCTTTTAGGATTGTCCTTTGAAACACAGCAGGTTGAAAATGCATAGTGGAGGCAAAAGGGAGGCAAAAGGGCCTCTTTTAGTTAAATTTTTTCCATTACACCCCCAAGCACTTGGTCTATTTTAAGCTTCTTCATAAGAGAGGGGAGGTAATGGAGGAGAGGACCACTAGCAGAACGAGAGGAGAAAAAAAAAACCTCTCACCACTGAGAGAGACAAAGTTCAACATCATCAACTTCTCTCTATCATCCACCCACACACACCCTCTGGTTCCCTGTGTTTCTATTGGCTGCCACAGAGTTATGACATCAAAGTGGAATTCTCGTTGTCGGCATGGTTACCTGAGAGCAGTGTGAAAGTGACAGAGTAGATGCCGTTCTCCTTGGTGGCAGCCGTGCTTTCGGTGTAGGTGATGTCCACCTGGAACTTCACTGGTTTTTGGAACACGGTTGGGCCAGCTGTGGACTTGTATTCTGCCCGGAAACTCGTCTGAGACACCACACTGTGGCTGAGGCTGGGAATCTAAGAGAAAAAGAAGAGCAACACATATGCCAATCATGCATCAAGAATACATGTATATCTGCCCATAAAGAGTAGCCAGCAAGAAAGAAGTGCAAGAACTTTGTACTTTAAACTTTGTTCTTCACACAGATACTGCATAGAGATGCAGTAAGTTCACACACTCATTGGAGACTTACAGAGAGAAAGGCATGGACGATATCTGCTTTGATGGAGCTCAGAGGCTTGTCCCGAATCACTACAAAGATCTGCTCCTCCTTTTCAAGGTTAATAAAGTTTCCAAACCAAGATTTTTTGGCAAGTCTATGAAGAATGAGAAGATGTAAATGAAGGGACCACAACACATTTGAAAACTTCACTCAAGTCACATACCACGCTGGAATCAAGTGTGCATTATATGTTCAAATAATGTTACATACTGTCACACACAAAACAGAGGAAAACTGACATTTCTTCAATGTGGCAAACATTTTGGGAAATGGACTCATTTCCACACTTCTCAAAAACAGTATCTTCTCCTCATACATATTCATCATGGGATTCACAGTTCACAAAAGAATTTCAGACCAT
The DNA here is from genome assembly GCA_036877585.1 of Botia kubotai. Lineage (NCBI taxonomy): Eukaryota > Metazoa > Chordata > Actinopteri > Cypriniformes > Botiidae > Botia > Botia kubotai. Next base: position 12,478 of record JAZGTI010005258.1, on the reverse strand, counting down.
TCAAAGATAAGTTAAGTTTCAGAAATGACAGTTTGCAGTGCAACCATAACTGTGGAGGCTCTCTCCTGACAGTGCTTGGCTCAAGTAAATAAAGCATTTCATAGGAAGACACTCTCTGACATTTCCAGAACGCTCGGCTGAATTCTCTCTCCAAGTGAAATACAAAACAATAAACACTGACAAGATGGAAGTTAGTAAGCTGTCACAGGCAGTGGATTCTCTTGAACATAGCGATACAATGAAAACATCACTAAGGACTGCGGCTTGGGATAACAGATGCGCTCTCAAACAATTCCAAATAAAATGTATACAGCTGGTAATGCCATAAAAACACCAACAGCAATTATTACGACCAAATCCATGCTCTGAAATAATACAATTTACATTTTTTAAAACTGATATGTAGAGCAGATTTAGCATTAAGATTTATTGAACTAGATTAAGAGATTGCCCATCATGCTACAGTATTAGGAGCCTAATTGAGAAGATACTGTTTTTTCAAACGTGCTTTTCAGAATAAACTTAATTTGGAGGTCTGAATGTTGGCATATGGCTTATTTCTCATCCCTGCTTGGAATTCTTGGAATTTCTGGGATTTTATCATAGTTACTGCATATCTAGTCAACGCTATCCCACTACGAATAAAATAGAAGAAAAACAGAGACACAAGGCAAAAAAACACTCCACAAAATAGTTTGTACCCCGGCGCTGTTCTATGTGGCTGTGAAGCTAAGTGGAACTAAAACACTGAATTATTCATATGGAACTATTCCCTGATAATGTCTTTAGCGACAAACTAGGCTAATGGGGCCTGTAACAATGTTTGGACCACCACATTAACTTCAGCTGTTGAATTTTCATTGCTCTTTTTTAACTCATAATAAAAATCGCAATTTAGAGAAAAAGGAAGTTCAAAGAGCAGGAATGAAGCATCTTAATTACACAAGCTTTAATTGAATGTTTGTGGATTAACTCTAAACAGCACAGGTTAATACAAAAAGTGATGCATTTAGCCCCTCGCGCACAGCAGAATAATGACTATTGAACGTGGTTTCATTTAGTTAAAATTATGTATAATTTTAATAGTCCTTCCACTCTCTTAATTTGAATAGACCTGCAGATTTTCCCTAATTGTGAAAGTGGCAAATACTTACTCGGGGGAAGACTCTGGTGTTAGGCTGGACATCTCCTCTTGTGTGGGAACTACAAAGGGACAAAGCGCACAGCCCTCAGTGGAATACAAACATTGCATCATACTCTATAACCAAAGAGATTAGGCATTCACAACCTGAGGAGGGTAATACTGATTAACCATGGCTAATTACTCCAAACCTGCAGAGATTAAGAGTAATTCAGCTCCCCCTGCTATCAGCTCATCTGCTCCTCTTCCCGGTGGAAGATGGAAAGAGGAACAGCTGGAGGTGAGGGGAGATGCTAGTGCAGTTTTCATTATCATTACTAGATATATCATCAGATATAGCTGATAATGGAATATCAGGCAGCTTATTACCCTGCGCACTGTAAAATCAGTCCTTAGAGAACATTGCTTGCTAAGAGGGGAACGTCAAATAAAAACTGCAATAAAAAGGGATTAGCAACCATAATTCTTCCACCTAAAAGCTTTCTATATGCACAGAGGTTGTGATGCATCGCCTTCCACCTGGTCTTGGATATCATTGCTGTAGTGGCACACATAACTAGGTTTTATTGCTTTAGAATGCTGCCAGTATTCTTGGTACCTTGTAGTTTCCTGCGATGGAAGCGTGGTGAGCCAAGGAAGCTGTTTTTGATAGAGTTGAGGCGAGTCCTCCAGGGCATGCCTCCGATAGAGGGGCTTGGGGGTGGTGTAGGGCTGGGGGTGCCTGCCGGACTCTCCTTAGGCGTGTGTACCGGTGTTCCTTTTGGAGTTGGCAGTGGGCTACCCCTGGGGGAGGGGTGAGGCGTAACCTGTATGGTGGGGATAGATTTGCCGTTGTGATCAGTCCCGGCCAGCGGGTGAAGATGGTGAAGCCGGATGGGTGAAAGGGGAGAAAGAGGAACGGAGAGTTTGGGCGGCACCGTTAGAGGCGGTCGGCGCACCTTAGGGCTGCCGGCTATTAGTGGGGGGAGGGGTTGGCAGGGCGTGGAGGGTGTAGAAGGTTCTGACTTGGCTGTCGATGGGGTTGCTGTTGTGTGAGGCAGCGGGTTGGATCTGGTGGCCTGCAGGGGCTTGTCTGCAACTTTGGGCTTGGCTGGTAGGGTCTGTGTTTTGTTGTTGGGCTCAAGGGCACCTGTCTTTGGTTGAAATATTTTGGGGGAGTGGGGGCCTGTGCCATTAAAGCGTGACACAGGGGCATGGGTGGGGCTGTGGTTGGGCGAATGCGTGAGTTCTGCAGATTGCGGGGGAACAGCAAACCGCCGCATGGGCTGTAGGAGCGCATGCAAAGAGCCAGCAGAATAAAAAGAGTCAACACAGTCCGTACACACAACACACGGCCCCGTAGTTACCAGGCATTACAGCGTAGACACACACACCAACACCACACAAGAAAGGATAGTGAACAAGGTACCGGTGATGAGAGGAGAGGGAGGAAATGCAGAAAGAAAGAAAAAAACATGCCATTAGCACAACCAGCCAAGAGGCAACAAGACAGTGGAAATAAAATGTTCCGGATTACCAGTGTTGTCAAAGCAAAATCAGCAACAGAAATTAGCAAAAAGATTAAAAATCACTGGGTTGTTGTTGGGATAAAAAAAATGTCAGCAGTGACTAAGCAAGCAGGAAGTCAGTGCAAGGCACATGAGTTTTGTTTTAAAAGGACGCTATTGCCAGAATTCCTCATTTTATTATAAAACAGTCAGATCACTGGTTTCTTTGCTCTGATATACAGTTATTATATAAAAGAGTGACACGGATTACAATACTGTCTACTAGGAAAATATAAATGTACAGGCTCATTCATTAATGAGCTTTTCAAGACAATAGCGCCACACAATTAAAATGGCTAGTGAAAATAAGTGCAGTTGACCACAGAGCATAAATTACAATGCTGGTGTGATATGAGGATGTGATATGTGGACAGTGGTAAAGTCTTTTTGGCATATGAAGCTAATAAATTGGGTCAGATATTGAGGATAGATACTGTAGGGGTGACTAATTGTGAGGCGTGTGATTACAATCAAGTGGAACGTCGTCAAGCACATTTTTTTTGGTTCCCAAGGAAAGATTTTTCCAAGACAAACCTTCAAGTCTGTTTCTGAGCAGTAAAACTAATCTCAGATGAGCTATATCAAGCAGTTATCACAGGCTAATTTAAATGACTTCCACCGAACCTGTTCTCCACATGAGCCATTTTCATTAATCAAAGGGCGACGCTCTGAAATTGTGGAAATGTAGAACATTTGAAACTCTAGAATATTTGATCAGGCCGGATGCAGAATCAGCTTGGGCTGAATCCTGAAGGCATGGCCTTGATGTGACTCAAGGACAGCATATTGGGAAGTCTTAGCAGTGGATTTGTAATCGGTTAGCCTCTTTAAACAAGTCAACTGTAAAAGCTGGCTACATCCAGAGCTCCACGGTTAGAAAGGAACTGGGGATTTTCAAGGGATTTCAACAAGCCATTACTGATTCAGGCTTCAAATATTTTAAAGAAACAAGACTGTGAATTGGGTGTTGATTAGCAGTAATTATGCTAAGCATCGCACACTGACTGGACTAGTAGTAATGATGGATTATTGGCAGGGGTAGGCAGCAGTTTTGCTGAAATATTAGAGCTTATACATGATATACTGTACAGTCCGTTGTCTTGTTTATAAAACTAACTGTATAATTACCATTAATGCTCTACCATACATTAAATCATTTGGGGGGCAATGAAATAGGGTCCAATACAATCATCAATTCTAAGCAAAACCTTGCTTAGAAATACACACTTTGTAAATACACACAGAATGTTGGTACTGTATACAACAGCCATAGACATAGTAGCCCCTTTCACACGGTAATCCTGGTCATTTACCAGCAAATTACAAGAATTGTTCGGTTCACACAAGCAATGGCATTCCATCTTTTTACTGGTAACGAACCATTCAGACATCAATAACAAAATAGCCATAATCCCTGTGATGTTATTAATCGCGGGTGAGTGCCAAACAGTGTTGTGTTTAAAAACATTATGGGTTTTTACTTGCTTTTGACCCAACGACCTCACATTAGAACTCTGCTTTGACTCTCGTAAATGGCGTAATCGTGTCATCCGGGTCAAAATGTTCTGACTGGCTCAAAGTTCTGTAAGTTTACTAGTAATCCTGTTCTGCGTTCACACACAGCACATTACCAGTAAATTACTGTTAATGTTACAACTTTTTACTGGTAAATTGCCAAGACCAATTTACCTGTTTTTAAACATTTATAATTGGTCCCGTTCACACGTGATCTCTTAGCGATAATTTACCAGTAAAGGCAGCATGTATGAAAGGGGCTAGTGACATGAGTTTATTACTAAAGAACATTCTGTACGTAGATGCCACACATTCAGTAGCAAATCTATCTACAGAACAGCTGGCTATGGGTAGAACCAATACAATTCTTTACGTGAATCAAATGAATGGGGAGGGTGCTCACCCGAGGACTGCTGAGGGGGCTAGTGGACAGACCAGAAGAGGCTCCACTGATGGACCGAGACCTAGAGATACACAACATACATTTACTCACATTGATAATATATTATAGTTAATCTCTAGGAATTGTCTTAGGCTGTAGAGATACACAATGTTGTGTTTGTTAAACACTGGAGTTTACATCAATTCTTTTAATTTATGTCATCCTTTTTCATAGATTTATAGGGTTTATGCACATGTTGCACTATATTTACATTCATGCATTTGGCAGATGCTTTTATCCAAAGCGTATTATAGTTCAAGGTCTACATTTTGTCAGTGCATACGTTCAATGGGAATCAAACCCACACTCTTTTCAATGCGCTATCGATTGACCTACAGCAACACTCAGCTATATACTGACACCTCAGTATGAACTGAATATATATTTAGCGTATATTTAACTGAGTTACAATTGAATTGACCGTATTAGCAGTTTAATCCATTTATTATTATTTTTATAAAAGCATGTGTAATTTAATTACTTCTTATTTTGTAAGCTCTTGTATGAAATATTCTCCGATCTCACCGTGTATCAGGTGGTAAACCTAAGCAGTTAACAGCAATAAATGACTGAGATTTAATTGACCGTGAACACAATGTGTTTTCTCATCAAAGCAAATTGAAACAGTAAATCACCTTTAAAGGTGTGAACGTTCAGACTCACATGATATCTGAATCCCAGGAAGGATCTGATCCATAAACTGATCAATTGCGTTTGCCAAACGCCGGTTAGATGAGAATTATGCGACGCCCTTAAATTGTCTGTGATCATTCGAGCATAAAAATCAACACCAAAAACGTTCCGCCTGATTCAGCGAAATGCTGATATTCATTATTTGCCTCTTGCGTTCAGCTAATTAGCTTGTAGCAACAAAACACGGTGTCAGGGAGACAGTGTTTTTTATAAGTGTAATAAATGACTATAGAATAAAGTGGTTAATGAAGGACAGTCACTAGAGGCCAGGCAGTAACTATATAAGGGAAATATTCCTACTGTTAAAGCAAAGTACACTATATGTGAAGATTTTATTTGTAGTGCATCATTAAAATTTTAGCTATGAGGCCAAGTGAGACTATATTAAAATAACTACTGGTTGTAAAAAATGCTGTATAAAATTATATATTTAAGATGCAGGGGAGCTTTTGACTGTATTTTATACCCATTCAATATTGCAATTACATTCTAATGGCAAACATATACAAAAGACAAATGCCATCCATCAGTCTGAATTCCATTTACAGTACTAGCGCCTAATTCAAAATACTGATACACGAAACATTGTTTAAATTAGAAACAAAATAAAAAATATTCATTGCCTGTTTATGATGATTTGGTCGGCAGACTTAAAAGGCTCTGCATGCATATCATTAAGCAAATTAATACAGAATTAGAACTGGACTGTGAATTTTGCAAACTCTGTTATACCAAGGTCGAAGAACAAAAAAATGGCCGAACAGATGAACAAACAATCCAATAACTTCTGCCTCTTGTCACTGTAAGAAAACAAACAATGAAGGTTGATGGGAAAAGAAGCGTGAAGACAAAACGAGAGCAGGGAGAAGAAACCAACAATTTGAGATCCACCAAGGGACAAAAATGCCAGACATCAAACAAAACATGAAAGGCAAAATAGGGGAGATAAGATGCTTTTGATGTGTGTGGAGGGAGCCAGAGGGCTGCTGCTTTACCAAAACTAAGGGGCCAAACTGGGAGGAAAAAACTCTTATTTACAAATATGACCTCCACTTTTTCTTTTAAGTTCCCTCTCAAGTAAGTAAAGCTCTTATGATCTTAAACGTCGTTGGTTGAAAGAAAAGACAAGTGCAAGTTTATATTTAGAGTATTAAAAACCCCACTGCATCTTCAGATGAGAACTGAGAGAGCATGGCGGTGGATTATACCTYTCCTCCTTGCTTTGCAGTATGGGGTGGGCATCTGAGATATCCAAGCTTTTACTGAAAACAGATTTACTACAGTAAGAGAGAGTAAAGTTCAAGAGTAAATTTACAGATGTAATCATAGCGTTGAGCCAAAGCATCTGCGTGACAACAGGACACAGGGATGTTGAAATGGAAATGGAAAAAATTAAAGAGAATTTTGACAGAACCTGTCGAAGGAAAACACATTAGCAACTTCCAAATTGCACCCTCAAATTGAATTGGAGAAGTCAAACATCGCCATATGGCACATTTTGCAAACTATGTCGAGAAACTAGCCGAGAAAAGGATTTTAAAAAGAAAAAGAGCAAAATATTTTGCAACAGAAAAATCATTGTTTTCCTAGAAGTAACTGAGCTCATTGATGTTATATATTTTAGTTTTAATGTGCAATTTTAAAAACATTTTAAAGAGATCATTTTCTTTTTCTAAGAGCAGCTAGCATGTAGTTTTTATAAAAACGGTGACTTTTTAAACCAACATTTCTTCAACCTTCCCTTTAAAGGTTTCACAAAATGTGACATTTGTTCTAGCATTTTGTTCAGTAAATTATGGCACACTCTGACTGTAAATGTTCATAAATAATAACACAGGCGAGTGACGTGTTTCTGTACCTCTGTCCATGCTGTGCCATGTCAATGGCCCGTCTCACAGGAACCGGAGAACCGCCTTCAGTCACACTCAGGACCTCCATAGACTTGCGCTCGGGCCTCCTCTTGTTGTGCCTTGTCAAAAGCGGAGAGTCAACTCGCTTCCTGGGAGGATCTGAGGAGACCATGAAATCAGAATCAATTAACCTATTTGACTAACATGAAAATACTGAGTGAACCCTTCTTACCAATCTCATTTCTAGGTGGTAGATTCTGATCTTCATGGCTGGGATATCTCTCCTTACGGTCCAACAAGAGGAAGTAGATCATCTTTTCCTGGTTGTCACTGAAATATTGAGATCATTAGGGCACCCGGAGCAAAATGTGTGTGTGTGGTCATCATAGGTTTCCGATATACTAAAATCCTAAACAATCCAGAATAATCCTTAGTTTAATCTTAGTAACTTAATTAGTTTAGGAGCCAAGCACACTAAGCACCTTATTTCCAGAATCCTAAAAGACATCCTGCAGAGATCACAGGAGATAGCTTATTTTATTAACGATGCATTAAGTTCAAAAGTCTAAAAATTCTGGCAACAAGAAGTGTTGTGTTATCTTCCTAGCTAACAATTTTAGGTTGTAAGAATGTTTCCCTAACATTCCTTAACATCCTTTTTTAAACGTTGTATTAACGGTGTTGTTTGGTTATAACGCTATTCAAACTTTGTTAAATTCTGTAATGTTTCTAAAATGTTCCACTAACAACTTAAGAAAAATGTTTTTGCTATATATGTGTGTGTGTAATTTATACTTGATAACTTTACTGCAAGAATGTCTTTAATAATTTTAAGAAAACTTTAATGTCACGTGGCCAACGTTTTGTGAACATTTCCTGTTAGCTGGGTTTGCCCCAGGCCACACAGTGAGCAGTAAACATGACTTCACTGCAGGCATCATCTAAATTGTGTTTAAACACTGAACAAGAGTTGGTGGCTGAGATGTTTTAGGACAGAACTTCCAGGCCATCTATCAGGCAGACTAACAAAGTGATCACACGCAGTGGAGCATGCAGGCTGGTAATTGTGTAAGTATGGGAGATGATAGATGAGCTGGAGTCAATGGGCTTCTCTAATAACCTGAAGTTATGCTGTATGTGAGCATGTAGAACAATAATGCCCTCACATATGGTCTCAAAGCAAACAGTCAGTCTCGTCTAATAATGGGCAACACAACATTTGGCAAAATGGAAAAAAACGTGTCCCTGACTGAGGTGAATGTGACCGTTTACACCTGGTATTAACATCTGTCTTGAGTGATCTGAACATAAGCGGTCATTCGAGACACATCCCTGTTTACACTTGGTAGTAACAAGCATGTTAAATGCGTCTCCTGTGAGCACTTGTGTTTGGAGTTGAGGGACTGGTCTACATACATCACTCACAGTACTATGTCAGTGCATTACATGTTGATAAAGCACAAAATAACCATAACAGTTACACCTAAATATTTCTGGCACTCAGTATATTTTCTTTCTGCTCTTCCTTTTTCTCAGTTACTCACTCGTCTGACAGCAGGTCTTTCATCAGTTTGTTCTTGTCTCTGAAGCAGCCCAGCGAGTGCATGCTTTCCAGCACATCTGGGTCGATGTCCTCAGTGGAGGGTAGCGTGCGAATCGCCACTTTCCTCGGCACAGGCTGTTCTGGTTCTGGCTCATTCTTCCCTCCTCTGTGAGAAGATCCACACAGAAGATCAGAACAGTAGTACAGGCCTGGAATTAATCTTGTGTTTTTGTTTATGTTTCATTAATTGAGCACACATGGTAATTCCCCTCTGGCATGCGTTGGGGTTCTTGCTGGTGGTGTAATTCAAAAATCATGACTGATTTGTTGAAGTTTGAGGGACACTGGAGATAGGGGTGTTGAAAAATAAAGCAGCTCAAGATACATTTGCTTTGGGGCCCACAAACATGGAGCAAAGCCAGCCTGCTAGAGCTTAGGGCTCTTATCCAAACTCAGATGCACTCAAGCTCTCTCTGCTGTTACGCCATCATCACTGGTACTGCATGTTCTCACACGCTGTGATGTGATATGCATAGACACACGTAGGCCTATGGGCATAAATTGAGGTATGAATGGATAGGGACATTTTCATTCATAAAATGAATGAGAAACATTTTATTTCCCCTTATCTTTGAAATGATCAGCTAACATGGGCGCTGTCTAGTGTGCGGCAGCGTGTGTGTCGCCTTGTTTGATGGTGTGAACTCGCGCCTGCGTTGAGAGGTTTATACTCAGATTTATACCCAACGCTTTTGTCATTGAACTATTTTCTGAAGTGACAGGCAGTCATGCGGAGAAACTATCAGCTGAACCAGCAAGAAACAGCAGTGAGAGGCAATTTACAGAGTTTTAACCCCATGTGTGTTTGTGTCGAACCTGCATTTTTTTTACATACTAGAGACTTGAAATTTGAAAATCATTTGATCAAGTCTCATTGTATCTGAACACGCATTAGCACTTTTAATTTGACTAAATAACGAGCTGTTTATACTCACATGTACCACGTGTGCTTCTGTATCTGTTCTAACTGTAAAGACAAAAAACACATGAGCTAAATCACTTTCATCATTATCACACATGCATTCTTTCAGAGAGGACAGACAACAGAGGCAAACAAAGACAGCAGAGCTTGACAATTACAGCAATGAATCCATCTCTGAACGTCAGGCAGTTTCCCGCTGGCCTCCTCTAATCTCCCTCCTCTGTGTCGCATCCTCTTGATCTCTGCGGGTTTAACTGTGGAATCTACAGAGATGTGCCCATTTCCGTAGCGTGCTAATTAAAGCTGTGGCCCGGATAACAAGAACAACAGCCTTAACAATAGTAGCCCATGAGGGCTAATGATTTTCGAGCCTGTTCGTGTAATACCAGCAGGAATAATTTTAGGAGCAACTGTAATATTACTTAGATAGAGATAGCAACAGAATCGACCAATCACATATGACTGGTGTGTGTTTTTACAGGATCTATACACAGTGAACACCTGACCTGATCCAGACAGTGAGAAATTAGCCATTCAACTGGAATCCCAAAACAAAAATCAAAACAGCCAATTCAGGTTCCTGGATCACAGTGATGGATAAATGCTGTACAGTCCTAATAAAGCATGCCAGACTGTGGTAGTCCAAAATATAGCACTCAGACATGGCCTCCAAAATCGAGGACTGTATAATTTTGTAGGTGCATTTACACATATTTCCTCATTCATAATTCCTGTAAAGATTCATAACAAAGACAGACAAAGTATATTCAAATAAACGTGCTAATTTATCTTTGGCAGGCCTTCTCTAAACTCTGTGTACACACGACAGTGTTCAAGAAACAATCCTAAAACATCGTCAATGTGCTTTCAAAACCATGTATAGTTTGAATTGGACATCAGATATTATGATAAATTGGAAATATAGCAGCATCTAATTCCTTCCCACTCTGGAATAATTCAAAAGATCTCTTTTATATAACTGACAAACCACAAAGGAAACGGACTACATCTGGATACCCCCTAAGAGAGAGCTATTGATTTAAATCACAAAGATGTACCGAGAGGAGAGAGCTATCTGTTTTCTCTAGAAAGCAAAAGGAAACAGGATCATTTCAAAGGGTTGTTATTAGGACCAGTTTATAAATCCTCTTGTCACTCCAGCTACAGGGAAAGAGGTCTGCTCTGGAGCGGAACAGTAAGAACAGTAGCTGAGGGAAAACAGGAGAGACAAGGAGACACTGAAAGAGAGGAAGAAAGAGCTAGACAGAGCCGCAGTACTCAAGCTTTTTGAAGCTAATGTGTGAGATGTGGACAGACAGGCTGGTTGGATTAGTTCTGCTGTGTGTTGACCTGAAGTGACAGCTCAAAAAGCAGAGGAGCTCTCAGACTCATAACGCTGATTTAATAGAAATCAGCTTAATATACTGTGGATGTCTGCAGAACTAAACAGCCAACCAGTGTCTGAGGGTGGTGTAGTGCACATGTAATGCTGTTACCCCCATGATTCCCCGGGTCATGTGAGGCCATTAAAAAGAATAAATAAATAATCATTGTGGACGAGGAACACTGACCGTGAGTCGCTTGGTGGCGTCCACCTCGATCATCCCCCTCAGCAGGTTCTGGCAGTCTGGAGGAATGAAATGAGGCATGTGGAAGACCCCCAGCTTCACCTTCTCCAGCAGGTTCCTCAGGTTATCATCGTCAAATGGCAAAGCACCCTGGACAATAAGACAAACGCAGAAATATAATCCCCAAAATCTCAGATGACAGAGGATATGCATCTGGCATGAATATACATCTAAACAAATAACAGCATCGGAAGAATTAAAAATAGAAAATCCATTTTAGAAGGTGTTTCGTGAAGGATATCTGCAGAGGATGTCAGACAGCAAAATAAATTAAAAAGAGGCCAGCGAAGAGACATGATTGCATCTCGATAATTAGCTTTGTTTTGTTCCAGATACACTTCATCATTTTCACATCAGAGAGACCCATCAGGGCCCCTGACACTACTGAGATGTCAGCGCTTGATAAATGACACAGAAAATTCGCAAGCGTGACTGACGACAGGACCACGTAACAGATGATATAATCGGGCCAAAATTAGCAAGGACTACGAGAAGAAAAAATAAACAATAAAATACAAAAATGCAGATTCCATCTTTAATGAAAAGTCTTTGAGCAGTTAAAGATCAAAGAACAGGTTCCTGTGGATGGGCAGGAATAATGAGATTGTTTTGTAAAGAGGATGCAGTTATAATCAGACAAACACATATGGGAATTATAAGGCTTTTGAGTTTCACTGGGGCCAACGGTTCTTCTGGATTGTGATTCTGTCGGGTTCCTGGTCTAAAACAGTAATTACACCGGCACCACTTTGATTACCCAGCAAACGTTTTGGTGTAAGAAAATCGAAAAGGTCCTCTACAAGTCATCTGGTTTCAGAAATATTTAATTACAAGCTTGTCTTTTAAAATTAGGCAAGCCTGCATAAGGAAGATTTAAAGCTGATCAACATTTTGTTCTTGCACTCTCAACCCAGGATTAAATTTTGCACTACAACTGGCATCCACAAGTTCTCCTTTTGAAAAAACATTAAAGGTTTGACAAGGGCAAGCCACTCGAATTATAGCTTAATTCCCTCTTTCGTGAACTTGAAATCTTTCTAAGAATGTTAAGAAGATAAAAGTAGATTCATGAAGCGCTCAGCAGGATGAATAAAAAGAGCTCATCTCATCCATATCTGAAATAAAGATGATTCAAAC
>JAZGTI010005257.1:0-25836 GCA_036877585.1 Botia kubotai | reverse complement strand
CTTTGCCAAGCATACACAGAGCAAGCCCATGGTGACTAAGATTACACAAAATGAAACTATTAGTTTACATTATTCGGAAACAGGAAAGCATGAGTCATGAGTTACAGGAAGGAAACCCTCTGTATGCATTGCTTTCATGAAGCCTAAACTTTGGGATCAAGGAACCAACTCCACAGAGGTGTTGTGAAGCACAGGCGTGTCCGTAGTCTCAGCACACTGCTTATTTAGATGTCTGTGTGTAAATGGTGCATACTCTGCTTGTAGCAAGTACACTTCCCATGACACAGTGTGAACACAGAAGGCCTTTTCACCACACCAGTGGTCCACCAAACAAATCTGTTAAGGGTTTTAAAGGTTTATTACTCAGTAATAAAGAAAGCCTACAGTCGCTGTCATCACAAAGCAAAGTGTTTCAGAATCAGCGTGGACTCAATGTTCTTCATGTAGTGCTACAACAACTGTCAGTTACTTTTTTGTGTGTGTGTGACTGTAATTACCACCTAAAACACCCTGACAAAAAATAATTCACTCTGGCAACCACCTATAACACCCTGTCAACCATCTAAAACACTCTAGCATTCACAAAACAATGCCCTAAAATCATGGCAACAACTTGCCATGCACAGGGATTTTAATTTGGCCTGTAACAACCACCTGTAACAAGCTAACAACTGCATTTCAATGTAATATCTGCCTATTAGGACAAAGAGTTAGGAACCACCAAGAAAACGTTATCAACTACACTGCAATTCTATAGCAACCCCCTCAGAACTCTAGTAAACCCCCAGCTAACAGAAAACATTCTCAGAATATTGGCTAACATTCTCTCAAGTTAATAACCAAGCACAGGCGAAACCTGCCATTAATAACTGAGAGTCTAAATGCACCTTTGCAACATGGAGCTATGAAAGTCAACTGATAATGAGATAAAGTGGCAATTAATGCCCCGTTGAAAGTAACAAGGTTCCTCAGGAATTCATTTGCCTTTGTGCTGAAAAGTGTTGAGTTATTGATTAGACCATGTTACCAGACAGAGATAAGATCACTCACACAGAATACAAAATATCAAAAAAAGAAAATAAACTCAATAAGACAAGGTCACATGTAAATATATAATAAACACATTAAAGGTGAATTAAATATGCCTGACTTCAAAAAAGTATTTGACTGTAATTTATCCCTCTCTATGTTATGTAAGTTGATAAGCGGATGAGGTAATTTTATTAGATATTATTAGATATTAGATTATTAGATAAAATATTAAATTGTACATTAAATAAATTGGCTATATATTTTTGGTTGACAAAATATATAAGAAATAATATCAAGCTAGAGCACAACATGATAACTGTAACCATGTTTTAATGACATGCACTATAATTACACAGAACAGTGAACATTGAACATTCAACACCGCAGGTCAAGAGTCATTCAGTTCTGCAGTGTCAGGCGATATACCCGAATGTGACAAATATGTTAGTCACAACGAAGGCACAAAGGAAGTATAAGAGAAATACTAAATACTATATATAATAAACTATAATACAATATAAACTTCTAACTATAGGTAACTTTGCAACTACTGTACATGTTAACTAGTGTCAGTCTCAGACATTACACCCACATACGTTGACAATGTGCTAAAACACTCAAACAACCACTCAGCTAACAATTTTAGGCTGCAAGAGTGTTTTCCTAATTTTCCGTTAAGTAACAAAAACATTTAAAAGGTTTTTAGAAATTCCAGGACGTTCAAAACGTCCAGTTTTTTAGACATTGTATTAATATAATTGCTTGTTTATAAGAACGTTATTCAAACATTTTTTAATTTTGTAACTTAAAAATGTTAAACTTACAACCTAACAAATAATAAAGTTATATATGATACATGATGTTAAAAAATCTCTGCTAATATTACTGCAAGAATGTTTCTTGATAACTGAAACAGCTTTAGAGAAAGTTAGCCAGCGTTCTGAGAACGTTCCCTATTAGCTGGGCAACCTCTGGCATATCTGTTCTAAGCATAAAAATAAAAAACACTTTAGCAAAATCTTACTACCTTTTACACTGTAACATTAAGATGGCAAGATTTACAAAGGTATGTGCCACTCATTTTCTTCAGAATATGTGTTAGAGATGTACTTGTTCTTATGATTACAATAATTATAGCAGTAGTTGTAATTGGCTGTATTGGTATTTTGAGTATGTCAGCATTGTCTGTTTAAGCAGCTTAGCAGTCAGCCTATAATCATAATAATAATATTGTGTAAAAGGTAAAAAAAAAAAACAGTGACACTATGTCTGCAAAATGTCCGTTCTTTGAAAGCTTTCTCTAATTGTACCTTAAGAGCACAGCTGTAGACATTACAGTTACATCATGCATGTCCCTTTTAACTTTTTTATGATGATGAATTTCAAGTTGTAACTGTGAGCATGTTGTTTGATGTTGTATGTGCTCAATAACAAGGTGCCAAACTAGGCAATGACGCCAGTCTGTCAACAACAAAATCACACAAGAGCAACCTACATCTGTTTTAATACTGTAACCCTGTTTTTAATTAAACCTGGTCCTAAAGAGACCCCCCATGAGATGTGAACAAGTTCCTGCAAGCTTTGTTTTTATTTTGGTGGTATGTGTTTGTGTGTGTGTGTGGGGGGGTGGGGGGGGGTGTTCATGTTTGAGTGTTCATGCCACTCAAATATTAAAAAGACAAAAAGACATTCGTTTTAAAAAAAGACTAGTAGCATTTATTTTGTTGGGCTTCCTTTCATATGGAAATATAACAGTTATTTACGTGATGGCGCTATCTAGTGGTGAGTTGCTGTAAGCCCCTATTTTGAATATCCACTGAACAAGTGGGTGTGGGAGACTGTGGGATCTGAAGGTCAACAAAGAGGGACCCAATGAAGAGTTTAAGAAAACTACTCTCCAGAGGTTGTGCGTTATGGTGGTTTCACAATGGGCAAATGTGGTAAGTGGTCCTAAACAATAATTAACAAATAGTTATTAGTAATAATCAAAATAAACAATTAAGAATACATAATATATAATATATATTAGTAATATGATAATAAAGTCCGAATATATTACAATATACAGTATTACGCCAAATTCATTTAAATAAATATTGAAGTAAAGCTACCAGAGATTCAGAGTTGCCATGTATAAAATCAGACCAATGGCTAACAAAAACTAGCGCAGTGACTATAGACCAAACATGGAAAATCTAAATATGCTCCTACCATAAAATACATATATTTTAACAGTTACTGCATTACATAAAGTTTTATCTTGAATATTATAGTTTACAGTAGCTTAGTACACAGTAGAGTAAAATAATTTAATGCAAATTAGTATTTCAGTTATTAAAAATCCATGCAATATGCCAAACCTTTATCCCAGTTAACAGTTTAAAAGAGCTTTAATTCCACAGGAAAACCACTGCCTTGATAACACTGCAGAGATTGTTATATTAAAGGGGAGCTGGTCTTTATATCAGTGTGTATCACTGGAGAAAGTATGTGTGTTTTTACACCAAGCATATAATGGCTCTGACGGCTCTCATTACATTATTTTTATGTAATTCTTGTTTTTATGTAATAATGTTTTTATGGCAGTCAGTTGCTGTTTGCACATAGCACAAAGATGAATCACATCTGCTGCGAAACTGTCGGTGACTTTCTTATAAATCAGATTTTGTTGTTGTTTTTTGCAGTAAACTCCAAATATAGCTCACTGCTACACTCTTAAAAACGGCTTCACATTTTTGACTGAATAGTTAAATATATAAAAATAATATTTGTAGAATCTTTCTGTTTAACAAAAGGTTCTTTGCAGTGGAAAATGTTTTTTTAGACTATACAAATGTAAGAAATGGTTCTTTTAAAATCCTTTGACTGAATGGTTCTATGGGGAACCAAAAATGGTTCTTCTATGGCATCGCTGTGAAGAACCTTGATGTTTTTGATGCTTGATGAAGTGTATGCCATGCCTAACATAGTAAATTACTACCTGCCTGCCATCTTCAACAAGTGATAAACTGTTTCCACACAAATATTTGGTTCACTAAATATGAATATATAATTACAGTCATTTGGAATGAGCTTGTCACAATGAATCATGGGATTGCTATCACTGTGAGACACATTTGATGCTGCCTTTGAATCTGACATAAATTTAAAAATAAATAACAAGGCTGCCTACCATTTGGAACAAATTATGTGTCAGAGCATGCCTTAAAATACAGTCCAGGTAGGCATCAGTCTAGGCTTTGGAATCATTCTTTCACTTCATGCCACAATACCAATGCCTACAGACCCTCAGGAGCAGACGGATATATTTCCCATGCACAGATATGCCCTCATACTTAACCATCTAGGCTACAGCAGTGTCCAGCTCTAAATCGCTATGCCAAAGGGATCCTCAATTATCTCCACAGTAGAAATGTTTGACATATCTCTCCCTTTGGTGCTAACAATCCTTGACACAGGCAGGTATTGACAAGCCAGGCCGGGTATCCGGTGAGGAGGAAACAGTTCAATCTGTCATTTTAATTACCCTTCATATCTAATAAATACAATGATTGCACCATTATATTAGCCTATCACTGAGTTCTCATCTTACAGGTCCCAAGCAGCTGGAACAAGTGTATTACCGATAGTAATTACCTTAAGGAATATGAAAGAATAAACCTTCTGTATTCAATAAAGGCTGTTTGACAGATGTTTACAGCTTTCAAATGCCCCACGGAACTAAAAATGACGAAAAGAGACAAGATGTTGTTTATCTCTGAAGGTATTATCAGGTCATGTGTCTGACAGGTTGAGACGATGAGGTAACACTCTGAACACTCTGGGTTATGAAACCTACAGCTTGCTAAACTGTTTAGAATGCCAGTTGGACCAAAGGCAGCGTTTTACAAAAGAATCAAGATATTATGTTGTCAATCATACATTAAGTCATTTAGCGCACTCTTACAAGGCACAAGAGTAGCATAAAACCACTTTTCACCAGATTACAAAGACTAAGTTTAGTAATTAATCATACCAAGATTAGGTTAAGATCCATGCAGTTGCACCAAGAGCTCTCGGGGTCCAAATGTAAGATTGTGTGCTAGAGCACCTTAGTGTTTTGGACCTTGGTGTTCAGCTTCTCTTGGCTGTTTTGGTTATTGGAGGTTTAAAGAGAACTACAGTCCGCAGTGTCCCTTTCATGATCACACAGATACTAAGCTGTGCAAGGTCACCAACGACCAGTAATTATTTGTACCAAGTACGAATTAAACCCCTGTATACAGACAGTGGTGGATCATGGTCCTACAAGGACCCTAACCAGCTTTTATATACTGTACAGTGTATGTCTATTGGCTACAGAACCCTAGTGCTTAGCTTACACTGTATGTGCCCAGAGACCGCTAGTAGATTTGATCCCCACAGCCTGAGGTTTTGGGTATGTGATTCTGAAACGCACAAGCTGTTGGACAAAACTGTTAGCACTTTGGTAGCAGTATTTGGTATTTCCGTGGACAAAATATCACATGTTATGACTTATCTGTGAGCATTATTGTTTTGTTATTGGATATGTAGTAGGTGAGAATTAGGAAGTGCACAATAAGCAGATAAACCACAACTCTTTCCAAAGAACAGGCTGATCTTGTGGCTGTAGCGCTCTGCACGCTATCTCGTAAGAGGAAATGCCAAAACTGCATTTTTCATGGGTACAATCTAAAATAACGAATGGCATCATGTTCATCCATAACCGCTGTTCAAATATTATTTCAATGGAAGTGGTCTAAGCATCCTGGAGTGAAACATTGACCTCAAACACAGGGCCACACCAAAGGTTTGATATTTGCTAACAGTTTTGGTCCATTGTTTGGAATTTCATCTTCAGCCCTTTAAAATAAGCTACCACCACATAAACCAACTGTGGTGAGGAAGATATATCATGCCTGATAATAAATGTAGAGGAAGAAGTAAATCAATTAACTATAAGAAAAATGTTCTGGAAGGTTGAGGAGCAGGAACTGGTCTTCTGTGTTACATTGGGGTCATAGTGAAATCTGTTATTAACAGGATGGTTTTTGGGCCTAGATTTGGGTCTAGAACTTGTTCACATAAAGTTTTATTTCACTGGCTGGGTAGCATCCGCTTGGGAATAGAGTGTATAAAGGAAATTTGGCTAGCACATCTGACAACTGATGTATTGGAACAATGATTTTCAAACCAGTTTTGAATCCTGACAAAATATTTAAACAATTATGTCACTTTAACTGCATTTGCTGCCATATTCCTGACATGACAATACAATTGTGGTCTCT
Organism: Botia kubotai; assembly: GCA_036877585.1. Taxonomy (NCBI): domain Eukaryota; kingdom Metazoa; phylum Chordata; class Actinopteri; order Cypriniformes; family Botiidae; genus Botia; species Botia kubotai. The sequence goes on along the minus strand of JAZGTI010005257.1, from coordinate 19,516 downwards.
TTTTGTGACTTTCATTGAGACACAACTGTGCTCAGAGTTCTTTTGAAGACCATGCCAAGTTTCCCACCCACAAAGTCAAAGCATGATCTAACCGACATGCAATGTTCCCCTGACACCCCTTAAGCAGAAATAAATAGATCTGAAGCAAATTAAAGGAATGTTACAAGATCTGAGTTGTTGCTTGAAAAACCATTGTATTCTGTTGTTATGAAGCCATTGATCAGCAATTTAATTTTCCAGAGGAAAATTGTGTTTCTCTGAGGTTGTTTTTTTGTAAATCAGAAGGCTTCAGGAGATCTTAATTGTTTTAGTCTAAACTTTGCCTTTGATATTTCATTTTAAAAAACACAGATAGCTCAGATAATTTGGTGTTAGAAATATCTTACGAGAAATGTTTGAGATCTCTGACTTTGCCTTTTATCTTGCACAATCTGAGCACAATCTGAGACTTTGTTGACATGAAACTCTCTGAAACTCTAGAAGAGACTAATGAGATTACTGGGCTCAGGAGAAACATCTGAGAAACAAGAGAGTCTTAAGCAAATTCCTTCCATTTGCTCTCTTCATCTCACTGCTGTCTATGAGAAACATCTAAAAAACTGGAATTGCACGTGTCTCAACATGAAGCATTTCTTCAGTGGTCCAGAAGATGGCAGACATTGCTTATGTGAGGACCCAGTGGAAAACCCATTTAACGCTGTGGCAGGACGTGTGTCGCCTTGCCTCAAGCTGATTTTGTTTGCCAAATGTCTTTTGACTATAAACTATAAACAGGATGAGTATGATACATGAGGCATGAAATAAAAAAGGAACAACAAACATGGTGTAATTTCCCATCTAGGAGCATCCAGTCATCTAATGGGTTTGTCCTTTTAAAAGAGGGATTTTACTTAATTGTGATTGTCGTTTGTCATTTGTCAGTCTAATGGTCTTACCAGGCCCTGAGACCTAGTTTAATTTTGTGACATAAAGAGTGTGTCATGCAACTTGAACCAGTCATGTAAATGGAATGTGAAAGTTAAATAACAACCACACTGAATAGATTTAAATGTTAATACTGAGAATTTAAAGATATACTGCATTTATTTAAAACAGATTTCGACATTGACGTCTTTGTTAATAGACACAAAGCTTTAAACTTTACATCACGTGGCTCAGAGCAGAGCATCTTGCTTGACAGTTAGTGTTATTAAAGCATTAGGGCACTAAATGCTATTTTATCCTGATGGTATTTTGCAGTATAATGTCTTTAGTTTGTGATGTCTCAGCCCACTGATTAAACTAATATCTTCTGGGATATGGAGGCCTTAAGAGTAATTCGGGAGGGAGATGCTTAAGTATTTAAACACGTATCCTTGGATATCTGCATCACCATTATTTTCACTCTGTTGCTTTTATAGCTCTGGAGATGTCCATTGTGACATTAAAATACAGTATTTGCAGCAAAAGCAGGAAAATAAGATTTTTTGTGAAGGAAATTCATGAGGTGCCTATCTGAGCGAAACTTGCCCCCAAAATGCTAGGGTAATCTGGGTTTATAACGTGTTACTATGCCGTTTCTAACGTGTTGATAATGTTTTTGGGGCAGTTGTTTGCATGTGCAGTTGCTAGAGTGCGGATGGTTGGTAGGATGTTGCTATGCAGTTGCAAAGTGTTTGTTAGTGCAGTGCCTTGCAATGTAGTTACTAGGGCGTTTTGGGTGGCTCAAAAATCCTCTCAGCACCTCACCACCATCAATTTATCCATGGCAAAAATGGCACAGGATGAGCTATGTGCCAAAAATTAATTCTAAGGATTAAAGCTGCAATCCGTTACTTTTGTCTCTCTATCGCCATCTCTGCTCGAGTTATTTTCTTAATGTGGATGACAAGTTTAAATTCGAAACAACCATAAAATCTAACCTGCAGCTCAAATGATAAATAATTATTATAAACTTACAGTTGTGAATTAGGGTAATATAAGGAGATTATTTTTAACACTGATCTGTCATTTACTTGCTTAATAACAAATTTTTGGGGTCTGTTCAAATTGAACTTTCTGCAGATATATGCTATAGTAATAGTGATCTATAGTTTAGTAAAAACGCTTACAAATAAAGTGCTATATGCAGTAAAACTCACACATTTGTTGGCGTGCAACCGTAAATATTACATTACTTATGCTTTGGATAATCAACAGTGTGTAAATGCTAATCTATTAACATTTTACAACTGTAACATTGCTTACTAATTTGGATATATGTTTTTTTTTCTACACACTATTCCCTAGTTCTTCTGCAAGCCACATTGTGGCCTGTAACAAGGGATTATGGAACCTTGCTTTAAGTTTAGTAGTAAATGAGCCGTCAAAATAAGCACTCATTTTCCAACTATTTCGCTTCACTGCAGAAAATATATTTTTTTTGTATTGTTAATGCTCATTTTCTAATCACCTCTCGGGAGAATTGAAACAGGCTGGGGAAGTGCGGTCCACTTTATCAAGCTCTGCCAGACGGCTACCTTTAATAAATACCACTTCTAAATGCTTTGGATTCTGTGTGTCTTCATTTTCTGGAAACAGAAAAAGCTTGTTTCAAACCAAATAAATACGTGGTCATATCTCAGCAAAGTACCAGCTTCATTATTACTGTAGGTAAGTGAATTTTATTCCAGAAACAAATTATAATCTTCTTTAATGACTAAAAAATATAAATGCCGATGTCAGATTCAACCACATACTCCCTGAAAATAGAATATTACCTTGTCAACGTTGGCCCCTTGAGGGAATTTTGCTCACTTTTTCCTGTTTTTCCATTCTCATGCGGTTTATAATTGCAAGTGAATGCGCTCACCAATCCGTTTGGGTCATGCACAGTGTATTGTCATTTTTCATTCAGAACTTCAAATGCTTTCGTTGTAAAACCAGTGAGTAACACAGCCACAGAGACGAAGGTAACCAGAGATGTTTTCACAGTAGACACACTTCGCTTTAATTTACTGCAGCATGTACCCGATTCTTTTATGAGAAAAGAGAGTGAATTGTTCAATGAGTTGAACTCGAACACACACAAACACAATTCGTGGCCAGTTGGGCTGTGATAGTCTGCCTGCAGTCTTGATAAAACAGAACAGGGCCATCAAGTACTTGTTTTATTAATGTAGAACAGCTTAAATTTGCATAAATATGGAAGAAGGAGTGAAAACTAATTCATTAAAATTTATTCATGGAAAATCTCTGCTGAGGCCTTTAAATCTCATGTGCATTTCTCTAAAGGGTACATGACGATTTTAGTTTGTTAGTCACACGAAGATACTGTATGGCTTGGCATATAGCACACAGGTTGTATGGATTGTTGTAATTACTATTTTTATTGCGTGTATTTGGATCTTGACAACTGCCATTGTATACTGCGCCTGTGTGAAGATTCTTTTGTGAAATTTCCTCCTTTCGTGTTCTGTGAAGAAAAAGTATGGATTTGTAAAGAAAGCAATGTGTAATTGTGGTTACACAGTGTGCCCACAGAAGAACAGATGTGCAGGTTGCTGCAAGACACGCATGCACATCGTGCCTCTGGAGAAGGTGTGACATGCCGTTTGGCAGCTTGATCATGGAGCCATTTTGCCTCTGATCTTCATCATGATAGATGAGGTTGGGTGATCCACACAAAGGCTTACTGTCTGCAAAAGTCAGCTGTGTCATCATATTTGGAATCGCATTCAAGAACTACTTGCAGTGATACAATGGTGTGGTGAAATAGTGTGATTTTTATCAAATGCTATATAAATACATTGATTATGCAAGCATGTTTAAAATACCTTTTGCATTCAGAAATTCTTACAGTTGCCTGGCACCCACAAATAAAGACACTGCAAATGCTGTTAATACTAATAGATGTAAGATACATTAATATCAAATAAAATGCAAAGATAAATACAAACAGTGTCCAAAAAATGTGATTTGTGAGCAGGTCTGTACCCACTATTAAGTTTCCCAAGGTATGAGTTCAGACCTTTTTTTTCTTGGTGTGTAATAAAAGTTGTGAAATAATTTCATTATAGGTCTAACTGTATTTTGGTTCTGCAAACATTTTACATAAAATTTATCTGTGAACACACCGCAAAGGCTATAGTCAACTAGCATTTTTTTCTGTGCTTGCATAGGTAAAGCTCACATACTATTTATGCAGGAGAAAACTGGGAAACTGGATGTTAATTAGACTTATAAAAAATGGTCTGATATTGTCTGATGTATATATAAATAAAAAATGTCATTTACGGGATTTATGTAATTTGTAATTATCAGTGAAATTTAATTAGTTTTATTACCTATCTTTCTCAATAGCTTTTCAGTAAATTCACATATCTAAGAAAATGAATTATAAAACTCAAAGTGTGAGTTATCATCCTCAGACCTTCACTAGAACATTATAAACCATGCAGCTTTGACTCAAGGTGTCTGCAAACTTTGTATTTTGATATGTTCATGTCTTGCCTATGTTCATAAAGTTTACCTTAAAATGAAAATTCTGCTATTTACTGTACTTACCTATATGTCATTCCATACCCAAAATGGTATTTTTCATGAAGCATAGTTTTCCACATCCATACATCTACACACAGATCTTTATGTTTTTCAATCTTGGAATTCTAAAATTTTTGTTAAAGGTAACTATACACAGCAAATGATAAACAAATAGGCTACCTGAGGAATTAGTTTGTTGACAAAGGAATATTCTCATCTGCTGAGAAATTGCCTGAATTTTGGATGTATTTTTAGCACATTAAAAGTGAAATGTGATTTCTGATAAAATGGCCATTCATTTAACAGTAGTTCACCCTTTGTCCACTAGAGGCAGTTGATATAAAAATTCGAACAGCGTAGTTCAATTTCAGCAGGCAAAAAGTTCTACCTCCTATCACCAAATTGAGACAATTGAAGGCCAGTAATCAGCATGGGCTAATCAAAAGGCCATTGCATCACAGATAGATCATTGTGTAGAAAATGGTTTAAGAGAACCAGAAATAGTTCCGGAAGAGCATGTTTATTAATGCCAATCAATTATGATACTGCATTGACAATTCTTACGGCATCTCTCCTCCCCCCAACTTCACCTTATAAACAATTTATGTAAAATTTTAAGTGTTAATGTATCAAAAATTAATTAGTTAATTAAACCAAAGTATATTGGTGACATCAGATATATAGAAACTTTAGTTGAACAATCAAGGAGACAAAAGAAGATACCAACACTATAATCCTCCATGCTTACACCACAAATGGTGGCAAGTCAAGCGTTGCTTCAGTGCTGATAAAATGGACCCAATTCCAAACTGTTTGTGGTCCATTAAAAGTGATTGCCTATTTCTCCAAGCAGTGAGCTATGCTATGTGTCTGATGTTGTTAATTTACTTGCATGCAAAACTGCTAAAAAATCCACTTACCTTTCTGTTTTTAATCAGGGGGACTAAAAGAACCGAAGATTTTCATTTTAAATCAGTATAATATAGAATCTATAGACAATCACTTGTGCTAACGATATAGAGGGTTATAATGAATTTGATTATATAATCTATAAAGCAACACTTTTGTAAATCTGAATTAAGATTTAGGATGAAGCACATTTGTACATTTAAACCCTGTTCAAAACTCCATGAGCTGCATATTATTGTCTACATAGTCAGATGCCTTCTTAAGCCACACCCTAACCAGAACGGAATCTCAATTGTTTGTTAAAAACTGGGGATTTGGACAAACTACTCAATTCTTATACTGATTTTTGTGGTAAACGTTTTGAAACAGAGCTTATTTAAATGATAACTACTATGAAGTAGAAGTCATACAGGTATAAAACCACATGTTTTGGGTAAATGCCACCTCTGGTTGAGACCACATAAGTGGAATAAACTTTTTTATTCCATTTGAAAAAAAAATTGTTAGACAACTTTGAGTACACTTGCCAAATTCTTCCTCCCTGAAGCTGATTTAATCAAATCACATGACAATTGAATGGAAACTAAACTCCTTTCAAACTAAAGATTAAAGCATTTAACTTGTCACCTGCCAGGAAATTTCAAGTAAACTAAAACAAAGTGTTCAATAATAAGATAAACTGAGAAGAAGGTAAAAAGATGTCATGGGTTCCTGTTTGAAGATGGAAGGAAAACAAACGTATAAGGCTGCCCATAACAATTACGGTGAATCTTCAGTGGTTACTGTTGGTAGCTCTTGAAGATGTTGAAGATATCGCGTAAGACCCTATACTTTTACTGAGTCAAAGATGCATTAAAGAAGGAAACGGTCCATTTGTCTATTCTTTGTTAAACAAAATGAGGACTGGGCTATTCTTAAGGGTTGATTGATCTTTGCTTTCAATTGGTCATGGCCTGTGCAAAGCGGATTTTGGCGCTGCATAGACTTCGGTCCATTACATCATTCCAAGTTTGGGATGTGAATTCCTAAAGCTGTTATGTTTCCCTGGGAAAGTTATTGAGGCACTGGCCACACCATTGAGTTTTAAAGCTGCAATCTGTAACTTTTTGGTTAAAAATGAACAAAAAGTAGTTACGTATAAAACAGATCAGTGTGTTCAAAACAGTCACCTTACCGTACCCCAATTTGCAACGGCAAATTTATAATAATGATTTATAATTTAAGGTGTACGCTTCGATTTCCTAGGAAATGTCAGTTTAGATTTATGTGACATCAACAATCATAATGAAATGTACATAAAGTAACCTGCGATTTTATGTTTCAAACAGAGATGGTGATGGAGAGGCAAAAGTTACGGATTGCAGCGTTAAGCTGGTCCAGTGACTAAATTGTTTTAAAGCAATAGTCTGGTACACAACTGTGGGTCATGGGTATCTAATCATTTTTCAGGCTCTTGGGCTACAGTAAGTCTCCTGTCGGTCATACAGTCACAGACATGATTGAATTTCTGTCTGGCAAAATGGCTAGTTTTGATTTCCATTTGCTTTTCTTAAGTATAAGGCAACATGTTTTATAGTAAACAAGAACTCCTGAGGCAATCATCCAAACCCCACTTGACCAGAGTTACATGATTTTCCAAAACTGCAATTTTCATAATAGGTGATAACATATATCAAACATATATCATATATCTTTTTAATGGTATATGGTATGGTGGTATGATGGACAGTAAAAATGCTATACCTCTATAGATTTTGCTATACAGCTTTTTATAGTGTAGTAGCATAGTATTATTTTTTGGAGATAGGTGCATGGCTGCCAGTTCTACATTATTTTTACTTGAGCATGTCCTGTCTTTTATTGTGTATCTGTTTTGTAATTTCTTGTTGTAGTTTTGGCTGTTTTCTGTTGTGGTTCTGTTCCTGTTGCCCTGCCTCTTAGTACTCACCTGTGTCCAGTTAACCCTGAGCAGTTTGTATATTACCCTTGTTTTTCTCTTGTTCTCGGTTTGGTTTTATGTGTACTATGTTCCTGCACTTCTGTGATTGTCTCTGTGTTTTGCTTTAAGTGTTTACAATGATTGGATTATTAATCATTTCTTTATTGATCCTGCACTTAATCCTGCAGTAACTGGCAATAATCTACTAATAAAAAGGCATTCATAACATTAAACAAGCCTGCAAACACACATAAAACCTATTAGTCTGTTATTAATTTCACATTGACCTTGGTTATTTAGTGAAGTAATGTAATACTAAACTGCTCACTCTGTTTGATTGAGCGCTGACACTAAATGCTGTCTGTATGTTACTGCCTGTGCTTTTCAGCATTTCTGTGTCAGGTCAGATGAGTGGAGGGAGACATAGTTCCAATCTGACACAACTATTGGCTTACAACATACATTTTTCACCTTCTTTCTAAATAAATAATACAATTACTAGTATTACAAAAATGCCTATGAATGAAATTAAGCAAAGATCAGTCCTCCCAATACAACATCAGGTTCAAGAGTTCTGTAGTCAAATAATCTGAACTTAATTGTGATATATTCTTTGATATACCATTTCTTACCACTCAGCTTTATTAAGTATTACTCCTTTAAACAAATAATTTTGCTTCTTACATGAACAATATGAAAATGTGCCAAATAATCAATTTTGTATGAAAAAATATTTTCTATTTATACTTAAATCTGCATTTTTAGTATTAAAGCATGAGTACAAGAAAGCATGAGAAATTGTGAAAATAGAATCAGGGAGATGCAGGAATAATAGATTGCAACTGCTGAGGCACCTTATTGTTCTTGCACTTTCTTGTACTGTGTCCACCATCAGCCTGCTGGGATAGCATTGTCAAGCCACCCATGTCTATGAACCGCCCCAACCAAAGTGAGGAACTGCCGTCGCGCCGCCCAAACCAAACGTCTATGTTTTCAATTCCCCCACAGCTTGAGTCGTGCCCTTTCAAGGTTGCGTTAAATAAAATACCAAATCAAGACACAACAACAAAGTGGGCTGCATCTCACGCCTATTGTCTCAAATCCAGGAGAGTCTGATGCAAATATCGAGTTGTCGCTGACATCTGCAAAGGTCAGTTCTTCAGTTGTGTTGCGTGGACTTATGAAATTAAGAGGTCTTCTCGGTTTGTTTGTTTTGTTTTGTAAATTCATATTCCAGTAATACAGTTTATGGGTTAAAGACACTATTTAAAACAGTATTTGCCAGTACTTTTATATTTTATAAAAGCTGCAATACTTTGAACAAAAAAAAGTTATTGAGCATGTTCATAACAGATCAGTGTTCAAAACTGTCTCCCTACCCTAACCCGATTTTCATTATTTTAAGTTTATAATAATAATTTATAATTTGAGCTATCAGGTATGATTTCACGACAAGTCAGTGTAATGTCAGGTAAAAGTATTTGTTTGACATATGTTGAATAGATTAACATGCACATTTTGTTCTTTTATCTTTTATTTGTTACTTCTAACTATTTTTCAGGTATTATGATTAGGTCATCTTTTATTTTGGACATTTGTCCACAATGCTTTGGAAAACACACAGACAATGATGTACGCCTTTGATTTACAGATCACTTACAGATCCAGTTTACATGACCTCTATGTGGTAATGTACAAGTGGATGAGTTGTGTAATTTGTTCATTTCCACCAGATTGACCCAGTTCAGATGAATTGGCAGTCTGGTTGCAAACATTATAAACAGACATTATTGCATTGACAGTATAATTGGTCAAAACACGTCTCGCTGTTCTTTGGAAGAGAGGACAGAGGTGAACTTTTCCATTGGCATTTCCAAAGTAATTATCTTGTGGTTTAAAACTTTCTTTCAATGTCACTGCATGCCAACACAAGAGTGACATCCAATGCAATCTGATCATGTTACAGGTGTTGATTAACATCAGCCCATTAATGACTTTAAATTACTTTATTTGGCCTTCCATGTGTAACGGAGACGCTGACGTGGCGGGATCCATATGTAGGTCTTTATTAGTAATCACAATCAGTAAACGGTCAACGGTCGAAAATCGGCCAACAGAGCAATGTAGGCGAGACAGGAACAAAACGTAAACACAGGCAAGAGTCGAGGCAGGCAGCCAACAATCAACAACAGTGTCCGAATCAAAAACAAGGGGCAGGCAGCAAAGGTTCAAACGGTAAACAGTCCAAATGGCAACGGGAAAGCAGTCCGGAGAAACGCTTTCAAATGCAGCACATGGCAAACACCTGGGCTTTATAGGATGATTAATTGGACACAGGTGGCAAACAGGAAGCTTATCAGTCCTGGGTATAGGGCCGATGGGAATTGTAGTTCAAAACAGAGGATTAGTATTCTGGCGAGGGTTCCCTCTGGCGACCAGTAGAAGGCAGAGCGGTGACCTCCTCCGTAACAGAGCCCCCTCTGCGAGCGGCTCCTGGGTCTTTCTCTGGGACGAGGAACCGGCCTCTCGGCATGCGCTTTGTGAAATTCCTTGATGGGAGTGGGGTCTAGGATCTGGATCCTCCAGATATTGGATTCTGCCGCCCCGGCATCTGGAATCGAGAAGTTGCTCCCCTTGGTAGGCCTCCTCGCCGTCAACCAAGATAGGGGGGGCTTGTTCCCAGAGGCCCCCCTCCGGACCTCCAGCCGGTTCCCCAGAGGGCTTGAACAGGGACACATGAAAAGTAGGAGAAATACAATACGTATTAGGTAATGCTAAGCGAGCCGAAACAGGAGTAATCATACAGAGAATTTGAAAGGACCCACATACCTGGTGAAAAACGATAACCGGGTCGTCGACGCCGGTTTGCTTGTAGAGTTTGACCTCTAACAGCACAGAGTAGGTGTGAGCTCTCTCCCAGACCTCTTCACTCCATTGAAGCCAGCCTGTAACAGCAGGGAGATTTGTGGGTTCCCCATACCAAGGGAACAGCGGAGGTTGATAACCCAGGACACACTTGAAGGGAGTCATACCTGTAGATGGCTTGACTAGGGAGTTCTGTATTCTGTATTTCACCCACATAAGGTATCTACTCCAGTCAGCCTGACGCTGGTTACAATACGACCGGAGGAATCTGATAATATCTTGGTTCAAACGCTTCGTCTGTCCATTGGCCTGAGAGGGGTAACCAGACGTCAGGTTGATGTTTACTCCGAGGCTCTTGAAAAAAGAGGCCCACACGAGAGGTAAATTGTGGACCCTGGTCCGACACTATATCCTCAGGGAGGCCAGAAAATCTGAAAACAAAATTACATAGGATTTCGGCAGTCTGAAACACAGTGGGTAACTTGGGTAGAGCAACTAAATGGCAGGCTTTGGAAAAACGATCAACAATGGTGAGTATCGTGGTGTTACTCTGGGAGTTAGGCAGGTCTGTGATAAAGTCAATGGCTATGTGGGACCAGGGTCTTTGAGGCATGTGCAGTGGTTGCAGGAGGCCAGCAGGCAACTGTCTAGGAGTTTTAGTAGCCTGACAGACAGTGCAGTTCTGTATGTAGGAGATGGTATCGCTTGGGAGTTTTGGCCACCAGTAGAGATTCCGCAGGAGGTGAATGGTGGCTGCGATACATGGATGTCCTGAGCTAGGGTTGAAAACCTGAGTGATTACATGCATCCTGAACTGTTCTGGGACAAACGTTAAATTCTCGGGGCACTCAGGAGGTCGCGGGTGTATTTTTGTATGTATTTCTGTATGTAAGTCCCACTGAACCGGGGCAACTAAAAGCTTTTCGGTCTTGTAAAAGCTTGTAAAAATCTAGCGCACCGGAGTTGCTCCAGGGCTACGGGGATCAGTGGAAGGGGGTAACAGAACTTAATAGCAACCTCATTAAGACCACAATAGTCTATGCAAGGCTGTAATCCCCGTCTTTCTTCTTTACGAAGAAGAACCCAGCTAAAACTGGTCATTAGATGGACGAATGAATCCCTTAGATAATTCCTTGTCTATGTACTTCTGCATAGCAGCCGATTCAGGTCGGGATAACGGAAAAATTTGACCCTTGGTTGGTTTAGCTCCAGGAATGAGATCTATAGCGCAGTCTATCTCATGATGTGGGAGCAATTGAGAGGTCTTTTGTTTACAAAAGACTAGAGCCAAATCAGAATATTCGGAAGATATGTGAGAGGGAGAGGAAAACGGAGTCTCTGGATTCAACTCAACTGGGACTGACTGGACAGGAACAATTTTTTGCAGGCATGACTAGTGACAATTAGCTCCCCAATGGGTTATGTTTCCTATATTTCAAGAAATAGAAGGCTTGCGTGTGCGCAAGCAGGGCAAATCCAGAACGATGGTGTGATTGGGAGCTGAGATGGCATAAAGACATAATTTTTCAGAGTGGAGCACCCCCACGAGCAGATGTACTCCTTTTAGTCCCAATGGGCAACCATCTAACGCCTCCACCTCTAGGGAAAAAGAACATGGAATTAAAGGGATATCACTTTTCTTAGTGAATTCTAAAGATATAAAGCTAGCAGCAGCACCCGAATTAATGAGAGCATAAGAGTTATTAGTTTTTTTCATTTATAGTAAGGGTCACAGGAACTCGAATGGAACTACTTTTATTATTAGTATTAGAGGCTACACTCACCGAAGGTGGTCTTGAAACAGGATAGATGGGACAGGAGGCTCTTAGGTGAACTGACTGAACACTATAGAGACAGAGACCGGATCATAGGCAATTCTCACGATCCTCAGAGTTAAGATGAGTGTAGTTAACTTGCATGGGTTCGGGGATGGCTGCACACTCGGGTCTAGGAGCTACGTAAACACGGTGCAGACGCCGTGATCGAATCAGGTTATCAACTTTGATAGAAAGCTCAATGTACTCAAGATAAGACAAGCTAACTCGGGCTGGGTTCACTATTGAGACCCCGGTGGTACAGCAACTTGATTGTGTCCTCAACCCAATTGGTTTCAGCGGAGAGGGTTTAAAAGTTTAGTGCATATTCAGCAGCGGTAAGTCCTCCTTGGTTGAGAGAGAGTAGCAGTTCACCGGAGCTCAAGCCTTCAGAAGGGTGTTCAAAAACCTCCCTAAATTGCTGTTAAAAGGATTCAAATGTGGGGAAAACAGATCCATCTGGTCTCTATACAGCGGTAGCCCAGTCTAGGGCCTTCCCTGTTAGGAGAGAGCAAACAAAAGCCATACGGCTGCTCTCTGTGGTGTACAAAGCGGGTTGCTGCAAGACAAAAAGGAAGCATTGCAACAAAAACCCCTTGCATCTTCCTGGATCACCGTTATATTTATCAGGAAACGCTGATCACGGACTCACCGGGGGGAAACATGGCAGGCATGGGGTGGCTGGGTACTGGGGTTGTTGCAGGCATGGCGGACAGAGGAGAAAACTGGGATCCTTGGAACGTTTGAACCAGCTCCTCGGTGAGATTGGTCAAACGTGTCAGCTGCTGCTGGTGGACTGACAACTCTGGCAACCAGTAGGAGGCAGAGCGGTGACCTCCTCCATAACACTATGAGTGATGAATTTGAGTAATCGGAAATGATATATTTCAAAGAACTGGCAAAAGTGAGTTGACAGTCAAAACAAAAGATTACTCTAACTTATGTGTGAGCCTGTAATCACAGTGTTGGCCCTGATATGACTGCCTTTCCCCTTAAAATGATTTTGCCAAAGATACTGTTAGAGACAGTAATGTAGTCTCAAAATGTCTTTGACTTAATTACATCAAACTGTCATTCACAAATTGTCATTTACAAAAGTATGAACACTAGATACTTGTAAACAAAAGATAAAAAAGAAGTGATGTACTGGTGTATATAAATATACTAGAAATACTAGTAAATTTACTTTTTTCTGTAAGCCATTTGTTACGGAGGAGGCTCCAGTACCACCTCCACCGCAGCACCAGAGGGAACCGTCTCCAGAATATTAACCTGGACTACAGTTCCCACAATGCCGTATACCTGGGTCTGATCACTTCCTGTTTGCCACCTGATCTTCATCAACCACACACTATATAAACTGGACTCAAACAAACTACAGTGCAAAGTCTTGATTTGCCTTGTGCATCAATTCTCACGTTTGTGATCTTCTCGTGTTTTCGATTGTTTGCTGCCTGCCTTGTTTTTGGATTGTTCTGCTCATTTGTGATTGTTCGCTGCCTGTCTCGACCTTGGATTGTTATTACCGTTGTTAATTGTTTGCTGCCTGCCCTGACCTGTTTAACCCTGCCTGTTGATTACTCTATTAAAGAACTGTGAATGGATCCTAACTCTTCTGACCATTCATTACACCATTACACTCAGATAATACAGTTGTTCTTCAGGTATAAGATACAGTGGCCCCTAAAACTATTTAGTCACAAGCACACTGTTTAAAACATTTCACAAAAGTAATTTTACAGTGAGGACACAATGTATTTGTTAACCTTATGGTTATTAGGTATTCCAGAACATTTACACCAAGTGGTCAAGGCAAAAAACATATTTATGTGTATATAAGTAGGCACATGCATAATAGATTCAGTAAACATGCTCTTCAAAGAAGTTATTCACTGGTTTATTTTCAAAAATCCTGTCCAAAAACCAGTTATACCTCTGTATTTCTCGTGTGGATTGGGCTTTATGGGGCAAAACTCTTTATGATTTAATAGCAGTTGTAAACTACCTTTCATAACCTCCTTTTTTAAGGGGGAAAGACCTATCAAATTATATAAAATAAAATCCCATCAAAACATTGGCCTCCTCATTTGTTAGCTATTGGTCTTCAAGATCTTTCTCACACTTGGTTGTGGTCTTTATTTGCTTTCCTGGATCCAGGCTTGTTGATTTACCGAACTTTTCCATGCAGTATGACGGGTGGTGTTCTCCTTTTACACAATTTACGTACAACAGATTTGCTAATTACCATTCCTGCTCCCACGCTGTTGCCGAGCTTTCTCAGTTGAGTGAAAAAATGAGCTGTTGACATCTAGCAAGGGGGTTTGAAATCTCAAGGAAAAGAGGTTAAGTAAACCATGACTATCTTGTTTGAACTTGACCAACATCTGAGAGAAGTGCTAAAACATTTTTTTTCTGTAGTCACATAATTTGAAACAGGAGGAAAGATTGTGATGTTGCAAACTCTGTAGGTCTAGACAGGAAAGAACTGACGCTCATCTCAGTAGGGATAAATCAGTTTGCATCACTGGCTTTTCTCAGCAGTTAGTAACACAGATCTTCCCTTTTGCCATCCTCCAGATGGGCCACGCTACATTCAACAAAACAATTGCACCCCTCAGGTTTCCATGTTTACTGCCAGCAACAAAGGGTTTCCACTGCTACCCTGGGAAACTAAACCATTATTGAGCATTAGTGATATGAGGGCATGGACAATATTCAAAATCCTTGTGGTTTCAGAAAAGATTCTTTTCATTCAAGTTCACTTGAATGGTAGTACATTTCACAGTTCATGACATTGGCTGTAAGCATGGACCCTTTTGTATAGCTGTTGATTAAATTAGGGCAGGGATTACCTTGGCAAACAAGAAACCCTGCTTAACTTGTTACTAAGGCAGGCATCCTTATTGCTGTTACTTACATTTTAGGGTACTTTGAGGTTTGTGTAAAGTATTAGGCCCAGACATTGTGCTTTCAAGGAGTGTTATTACTCTTTTAAGCCACTGGAAAGAAACTGTTTAGAAACATGCTAAAAATCACCAAGTACATATAGAAATGTCATGGCAACAAAACGCAACACCATAGCATCATGTCAGTGACTTTTGCCTGGAACAGCACCACAGTTATTTTATATGTATGTAGAATGGCAAAAATGAACATAGATAAAGTGAGAGCCCTTATCACCTGTCCAATTGAGACAATGACACTGCTTGATGTCTGGCATTTCCCACAGTCAATATTACACACGTCCTTGAGGTTTTTAACAAAAGACATGAAGGTTATACATTTCTCTCCTTATTAAGTCAAAAAGATTTTTAGCAGAATTAAGTTTCAATCGTAATTACATATTACTGTCAATACTGTCATACTACAATTGCATGAAAATTGCTCACGTATTAATTTAATACAGCTTTAACGATAAAAAATTTAAAGAAATTTATAGTAACTACATGCAAATTCACCAACAAGCATGGGGTGAGAAGTGTGAAATTAAAAATCTGGAGTGGATTTTGGAGTGGATCAATTGTATAATGCCTTGAGCAGGGACAGAAAATTGCTACTCTAGTCCACTCAAACTTGTATCTCAGTTTGTGTCTTTTCTCTGTTCTAGGTTGACAAGGACAAAGATTGTGTGACAAATACTGCCATATTAAACTTATTAAGAGGTTCATAGGCTAATTATAGCTTTCTCTTTCCAGACTGTCTATCAGGAGTCAGGGGTTGGACAAATCCCTGAACATTAACAGCTGGGAAGAGCCCTTAGTGGGAGATCAATTGCTCAAAGCGCTCAATGGTGACCGCGTCTCTTCATCACCCAAACCAGCAGAGATGCTTCTGGGTATCTGACATTCTTTGCCCTAAAAATCAGACATGTGCAAAGATCCCTTAAAGACAAATCATAATATAGTTTGTTGACTGACTGTAACAATAAAAGCCTCATCATTATTTGAATTCTTGGCATTGCTATAAAGTTCTGAACTTCCTTCATCCTGAACAGAAGGAAGTTCTTTGTAGGGAAAATGAGAGCCAGAGGAAAGTTGACGCACCCCGGTACCTGTACTTCCTGAACTATGGGAAACCTGTAGTTTTGGAATATCCTCAGGAATTTTTATGGTTACCTGTCTGACACCCACGGCACTCAAGCAATTATATGATTAGAGGCCAGTGTTAATTACACTGGATCTATTTTTAGGATGCCAAATTGAGACTGGGCATGAAAACCTGCAGAAAAAATAACTCAATAAAGTTTTAGGGGGAAAGTTTAATACCAATGTGGCTCATGTGTGGTCTCAGTTTTATACAAAAAAGTCTAGTTTTCCACTTGTGTTTTGAAAACTAGCACTATAGCGAGAGGTACACAGCACTTGATGCTTTTCAGGGTCCAATTTTCATTTCTGCTAGCTGGGCCATGTCCGGGTAACCCACGAGAACGAATTCCCCAACTTGTTATTCAATGTAAGGAGAGTTTAGCTCCAACCATAATTAATCACACCTTTCTGTATTTTTACAGTAATCCTGAAAACTGTGATTTGCTTAATAAAGGAATCGTTCATCCATCATTTACTCACAAAAGGTACTCCTTTAAGGTTTGTTTGGCGGAGCCTATGGCCTGTTAACACCAAGGATGAATGGGCCTTTACCTCTGCAGGCCATTAGCCTTACAAAACCAAAGATGACTATTCTTGACTAGCTTTATTAATTGTTTGCCAACATCATTGCCAGAAAGGCATAGGTGACCTTTTTCTTCAATAGTGCTTGGTGATTCATAAAATGCAAATCCATAGGTGCCATCTTTCTGAGAGTCAAAAAACAGATATAGGCAACACAGAAAAGGAATCCCATGGCTCCTAACAATATATAGGGTCTTTTAAAGCCAAATGATCAATCTGTGCAAACACTGTACTACAGAAACATTATATAAACTGCAAAAACATTATTTACAGCATTATAATCTGCCATCCATAGCCTCAGATAAACATTCCTCAGTATCTGTAAGCTGTAAATAACCTTGAGTATCTGTCACAAATCACAGATGACACACATGGTCTTTGATCATGGTAGTAAGATTCACACTGATAGCACTGTTAAGTTTAAAATGTGTCAATATCATTTTAAAACACTTTTAATGCTACAAAGTATGCCCTATTGAGTATAGAAGAGTACACTACTCTAATAAAAGCTAATGCTGGGTGTAATATAATAGTCGTAAATGTTGAGGCAGGAATTCATTACCCAGAGCTATTATGAGGTAAGATTTCTCTCTCCATTGATCAGCCTGGCCACCTCACCAGCGCTTCTTGATTAAGCGGAATCTATTCCATTAGTCATGTATGCAAACATCACAGAAGAAGTTATTGTGAACAGCACAAACACTGTATTGTATTTGTGACTAGATATTTGTTCTGTAGAAAATGTGTGTGGTACTCGCTTGTGTAAAACTTATACAACGCTAGGGTGTTGTTGTTGGCATTGTTTGGTGGATGCAAGATTGTTCTAGGTAGTTGCCTAGTGGTGAAAGTCAAAAGAGTGCATCTTTGTTGTATAATCTTTGTTGTATGATTGCTTAGAAGTGTAATGGCACAAATTGATTGCTAGGTTTGCTGGTTGGTAAAGCAGTTGGTAATCAACTATTCTGTCTCTGTTTTGATCTCAAAATATTGTGTTACTGTCTTTTCTAACCAACTCTGCCTGTCACTAAGAAAAGCAACAGCCTACCATAACAAGCTGTATAATATGAGCTATTGTACGTGTTTCTAGCATAAAACTAGCTACATGCTATGTGTTGTGACTAGTTTGGGATTGAATAAGGAATCAGATTGTATTACCTGGAGGAAATACCAATGTTTGCACAGCAACACAAGAATAGTGTTAGGTTAGGTAAAAACATGGTTATAAATCGAGAGTGCGATATAATAAAATATGATATAATAGTGATATAAAACATACAGTAAATAGATAAAAAAAGATGTGTAAAAAAATAATTTTACATGTCTGTGGTAGGGCTTTAGCAAAAAATCTCCAACCAGAATATTTGAGGAATATCAATACAGTGTTGCCTGGCAAGCATTAAAGTATACAAAGGGATAACAACAGGGATGCCTGCCTTAGCAAGCACCATTCGCTTCCTATAAAATCCATAAGGCCCAAGTAAGTGCACGTAATGCCACTTAATCATACAAGCTTTCACAAATTCAAACTGATTACAGAAAGAGACAGATTGAATCAGAGCTTGATTATCATCAGTAATGATTTATTTAAGACTCACGTCAAAGGGCTGTGGTGAATCTGCCACTCTCAGTTTATGAAAAAGAAAACAGATGGCAGGTCTGTTGAAACATGCTTCACAACGGATGAGATTAGATTAGACCAGCAAACTTATGCTCATAAAATCACATCCTTAAAAAATACAATACATTTTGACAATTCTGGCAAAGTGACAAATGTAACTGTGGCCTTTGGTCAAATGAACTCATATGGCTACTTAAAACACTGTTGTCAGCCTGTTGAGTGTGAGCAACAGACTTCCAGCTTGGAGACAGAAATGTAGAAACGCTGATGTATGTCAACGCATGAACGTGATATCACTCGGTTAAAGGCACACAGTTATTGATATATTCACGCATAAGGAATCAATCAGTCAAAGTTACCGTACTGTATGATAATAAAACCTGGTAAATGTCATTTACCTAAAACATAGTAAATGATCTTTTCTGTTGATACCCGTACGACTGCAAAACAAACGCTAGCGTTGCGTAGCATTTTTCCTACACAATTTGGTTGCCGAGAGACTTCTTTGTTGACAATCAAACACTGGCAAAGTTCACTGTAGTCTTTCTTTTTATTTCATTAGCATCAGGGGCAGTTTATGGTCAGAAATTGGAGCTAATTAAGTGATATTGCACAAACAAGAGTTCTTTGTACTGAATATCAAAGTGCCTTATTACTTTTAAAGGCTACACTCTTAAAAATCAAGGTTCTTAAAAGGTTCTTCACAGTAATTCCATAGAAAAACCAATTTTGGTTCCCCAAAGTCAAAGGTGTTTAAAAGAACCATTTCTGACTTTTTATAGTCTAAAGAACCCTTTCACTAAAAAGAACCTTCCATGAAATTGAAAGATTCTATGTATTTTACAGATTCTTTAAGGAACCATACAGCCAAAAAGTGTTCTTCTAAAGCAAATTTCTTTGCCCACAGTCTGATTAAGGCTGTATTATGAATATTGCATAAAAATATTATAAGTGCTGACTGAAACCATCCATTCCATTCACTCAATTGATGTGAATATTAACTGAAGCTCCTGACCCATATTTTTATGGTTTTATGCATTGCACTGTTGCCACATGATTGGCTGATTGTGTAACCGCATGAATGCACACAGTAAGTGTACAGGTGTCCAGTGTACAATAGTTCACTGACAGATTTTTCCTAAAGCAAAGCAGATTGCATGTTAATTGGTTGCGTATTAATTTCCTTTCTTTCACTCGCAGTACA
>JAZGTI010005256.1:0-25846 GCA_036877585.1 Botia kubotai | reverse complement strand
ACGAAAACATAGAAACTGGGGTGCAGAAAAATGGCAGCAGGTGCTCTGGACTGATGAGTCAAAATTTGAAATATTTGGCTGTAGCAGAAGGCAGTACGTTTGTTAAAGGGCTGGAGATCGGTACAATAATGAGTGTCTGCAGGCAACAGTGAAGCATGGTGGAGGTTCCTTGAACGTTTGGGGCTGCATGTCTGCAAATGGAGTTGGAGATTTGGTCAGGATTAATGGTGTTCTCAAAGCTAAGAAACACAGGCAGATACTTATCCATCATGCAATACCATCAGGGAGGCATATGATTGGCCCCAAATTTATTCTGCAAGCAGGACAACGACCCCAAACATACAGCCAAAGTCATTAAGAACTATCTTTAGCGTAAAGAAGAACAAGAAGTACTGGAAGTGATGAAATGCCCCCCACAGAGCCCTGATCTCAACATCATCGAGACAGAAGGATGTGAGACAGCCTACATCCACAGAAGATCTGTGGTTAGTTCTCCAAGATGTTTGGAACAACCTACCAGCCGAGTTCCTTCAAAAACTGTGTGCAGGTGTACCTAGAAGAATTGCTGCTGTTTTGAAGGCAAATGGTGGTCACACCAAATACTGATTTGATTTAGATTTCTCTTTTGTTCATTCACTGCATTTTGTTCATTTATGAAAATATATGTTTAACACTTTCATTTTTGAAAGCATTCTTTGTTTACAGCATTTTTTCACACCTGCCTAAAACTTTTGCACAGTACTGTATGTCTAGAGGCACTTGGGGCAGGAGCACCCTTACCTGTAAGGTTGCGTCCACAGTGTCATACTTTTTGTGTTGTTATCTTAACATGCTGGGATAAATGTTCTTTTCTTTGCTCTTAACTTATCTGTCTCCATTTTAGGATTAAAAAGCATCAGCTACCTCCTTTAAAATGATAAGCACAGTTGGATCCTAACATTGGATCCACATTTCCCAGATCTCTCCATTTCCTAATGTTAGAGAAAAGTGAGCGAATGGGTTGTGATGAAAACAACAAATTTGGGGAAAAATTAACCATCTGGATTCCACTGTTTAATGAGCCCTCACACCACCCAACTGAACTAAATTCTGGCACTAATCCACTTAGTTTTTCTGATCAGGTTGGAAATCAGGTTGTGCATTTAGCCACACAAACAGAAAAGAGATTTATTAGAGTTTGAGCTTATATGTTAAGAAGGAAGACAAACAGGAAGAAAGAGGTCAACAGTTTAACTTGGTGACTGGTCGCTCACGATCCGTGCTGTCAACCAACTGGTTGACAGAGCGCTTGCGGTTGCGTTTGAGCTTTGAGTCCTTGTCAAACACTTCACCAGAACGAAGCGCTGACACAAGATCATCAAACTCTCCCACCTCCTCTGACACACTTCCTCCTGTACTTTTCTTTGCGTGCTTCTCTCGTTCCCTCTGTTCTTTCAGCTGAGACAGATAAATGAACAGAGATAATGTAAAATAATTAACCTTGGTCATACTGGATACCACTAATACTTTTTAAATTGCAAACATAATCACATAAGCAAAGAAATAATTTGGTTATACAATAATTTGTAAATACATATTGCCATCAGTATTTAGAGCCTTTGAAATAACCCTTGAAATTTAGCTCCATTGCTGGGTGACTTCCATTGCCCTTGGTTGTTTTTAAACTATTTCTACACCTTGAATAGAGTCCACTTGT
Source organism: Botia kubotai (assembly GCA_036877585.1). NCBI lineage: Eukaryota > Metazoa > Chordata > Actinopteri > Cypriniformes > Botiidae > Botia > Botia kubotai. The sequence continues at coordinate 24,150 of JAZGTI010005256.1, read as the reverse complement.
AACAAAATGAAATTTAAATTTTGTGAAATCAGGCCTCACAGCTGACAATGCATATCAAAGCAAAAACCAAGTGATTAGATCAAAGGAACTGCCTGCTGAACTCAGAGACAGGATTGTTGCAAGGCACAGATCTGGGGAAAGCTACAAAAAGCTTCTGCTGCACTGAAGGTTCCCAAGAGCACAGTGGCCCCCCATGCTCGGCCAGAATAAGAAGAGCTGGTTGCTCGGCCAAACTGAGCAATTAGGGGAGAAAGGACTTGGCTCTCCCCTAAAATGGCTCTCCACTGACGGTCCCCATCCAACCTGACTGAGCTTGAGAGGATTTTTTTTTCTTTTTAATAAATGTATAGACTTTCTAAAATTCTGTTTTTACTTAGTCATTATGGGCTAAGTGAAAGATAAATTTATCTACATTAGTGTAGATAAATGAGAAAAAATGAATTGAAACAATTGTAGGACATAACAAAATTGTACAAAACAAAAAAAGTGAAGGGGGAAAATAACTGAGGACTATTTTAAAGTCTGTTCTAAGTAATTTTGACGTAAGTGGCACACTTTCTGCTATCAGTTGGTGGTGCTATGACTTTTTGGGTTTTTGGGCAAAATTAATTAAAGGGTGCTCCCTACGGCAAAGTAAAAAACATTTTATAATAATAATAATTATAATAATAGCTGCAAGCAGCAATGATGAGCCCAAGCACTACAGCACCAACACCACCTGGTGCTTCTCAGAAAATGATGCATGGTTCTTACATGCACCTAACTCCAAAAATTATGAGGAAATGACACACTTCCTGCTGCCAGTTGGTGGTGCAATGACTGTGACTCACAATAGCAACATCTTTGTGATCAACACCTAACATATTTTCTAAGTTTGATGTAAATCACTCAATGTATGCAGAAGATATGAGACACTTCCTGTTTATGTCACAAATGTATTGCCTTGCAATGGCAATACTGTTTGAGATATTAACAATTAATTCACAATTTAGCATCTTTAATGTCTCACTTTCATTTTGACTAAGCCTGAAGTGGTTTGAGTACATTTAAGAGGACTCTTTTAAACTCTTTAACTAGTGACACTTCCGTCTGCCAGTTGGTGGCACTATGACTGTGATTTACAAAAGCCACATCATAAGACTTCCTGTTTTACTTATTGCCTTTAATTGTTTGCCTCACCATAAAAACACTGTTTGAGATATCAAAAATACCTTCGTAAGTTTGCATTTTCAATATTTTGGCATAATATTTGCCAAATTGCAGAGCCTGAAATAGTCAGAAAATCCACATTTAATCAAAAAAGGTCAACTTCCTGTTGGGCAAAGCTAATGAACATAATTGTTTTAATTGACAGATTTGATAAGAACAATACATGTACCAATTTTGGTGACTAAACTAATCCCATCACTCGTGATGGCAACACCATTTGAGATATCACAAATCCCTTCACAAGCTTAAATCTTCATTGTCTTGGCATGATTGCTCACCACGTTTGGTGCCAATTACATGAAATCCCTCTAAGTTTGAAAGTTCACTGCAAAATGTCAGACTTCTTGTTGGGCAGAACTAAGGTGTGTCAGAGTGAAAGTTGTTCAGGTCGACATAACCGTTATACGTACCAAGTTTTGTACAGATGCGTGCATGTATGATATATGCACCATTTTTGTGCCCTGTACCAGGGGGTGCTACTGAGCCACCCTGCCCTGCCCATGTGCCAGCCTTTGCCCAGCCCTAATGGCCAATGAGTTTTTGAGCATGTTAAGGGACCCAAAGGCACCAAAAACCTTGAAAAAAAGTTCAGTGCTTGGGTTCTAATAAAAATCCTAAGGAAAACGATAGGACCCTTTACACTTTCAGTGCTTAAGCCCTAATTAAAATCCTTAGGAAAACAACATGGTTTTTCGCACTTTCAGTGCTTGGGCCCTGACAATAAGAGTCTTTGCACTTTCAGTGCTTGGGCCCTAAAAAAATAACAATAATCCTATAGAAAACAATAGGGCCTTTCACACTTTCAGTGCTTGCAAAAACAATTAAGTCTGAAATGGATTGGCCCATGGTAATAATAAAATCTTCATAAATTGCAAGAGAACCAACTGTAAAATATTAGTAAGCACAAAATCAGGACGACAACCAGGTAAAACTATTCAGATGAACAGAAGAAATGCCAGTTATCCACACATTATGTTTGATTGAATGTATTCTCTATGTCTGTATGTGTCTGTGTGATGTACCATGGTCTCCATGCGCACTCTCCTCTCTTCCTCTTCCTTGCGCCGCTGAATGTTCTCCAGATCCTGTCTAGCCTCGCTGAAAGACTGCAGGAAAATGTCAAAGATTCCAAAGAACTCATCCGGCTGAATGCGCCCTGCCTCTTCCCCAAAATGTTTCAGAGACTTGGAAAACTAGAATGAGAGGATGTACAGATGAGTGTGGGGTGGAACTTAAAGAGCAACATGAAAAACAAGTGTAAAGGCATGCTGGGTAAAACAAATGCAACATGTGATTGGAGCATTACCAAGCTTACACTATGTAACCTTTGTAACATTAATACTCTTACATAACAACAAACTATTATTGAATAATTAAAAACGAATCAACAACTTTCCAGCTACCTGCCTAGAAATGCCACCACAGGGGCCAATGCTAAATTTTACAGGGCCTGGGATAACATTCTTTAGGTTGGCCCCCTCTTTTTTTAATTTGGGCTATACTATAGATAACTTTGATCCTCGTTTTTATAGATAACTTTAATCCTCGGGCGCCTCGTTGTCACAGGGCTCAGGACAGTGTTTCTGGTGGTCCCTGGTTGTCTCACAGAGGTGTCCTGACTCCCCATTGCTTTTGTTAGAGCAATAGTGGTTACTGCATCACTGCATTTGTTTGTTGGTAATTGTTGATAATGTGTGATATTTGAGGTCATGCCTTATTTGATGACCACATGTCTTCTCTTTCTAGTACCAGCTGCCCTGTTCTTATGAATGCTATAATAGGAAGTTGAATCCTCCTTATTGTGAGATCCCTAAAAAAATCATCACTCACAATAATCAATCAGAACAAATATAGCAGTGATTAGTCATTGGAAAAAGCACTCTTGGTATTTTGGAAAACATTTCGATGTTGTTTTTAATTATCACTAATCAAGTGCTTTATCAACTGAGCAGCATGAACATATTGAACTACAGATACAATTATCAGGTGCAATATTAAGTACACATTTATTCTGGTGGATGTTGTTGTAGATCTACTACTTTCAGTGCTCTCAGCATCAACATTGCTTCAAAAGACAATAGCAAAAACCTCTCCTGGAATTCAGAATGCTTCTTTTTCATGTATTTAGGAGATGGTGACATACCATCGTGGGGTGGGGTAAGACCAAGCTACAGTTCAAAAGAAATAAATCTTCTCAAACTCTGAAGAAAGAAAAGCCCTTATAAATTTATGTCCGCCGGGTTTCACCAGGATGTTTAAGTCATCACGCAGAGACAGGAAGGGTACACAAAGCCTTCTTATTTCTTGCTCTCTTCCTAGATTCTTTAAGATGTCAGGCCGTAGTTCATGTGCAGGGTTAGGGGGCTCCACCAGAGGGAGAGCCCATCCTTCCATACTTATCTGAGAAAGCCCTGCTCCGCAGCATAGCTCTAACCCAACAACATTTCACAAAATACTGTGACCCGCTCAAAGACCCTGTCCTGCACTCAACAGTAACTGTGAGCTCATGATGGAGAAAATATTTTCAGCCTTAGGCGCAGGGAAAAAGCTGGGCTCTTTTCTTTCTCTGTCTAAGAAGTCCTTTGTGTGACTGTATTTAGCTAAAATGAAAGTCCGGTAAATTCTTTGAAATGGAAATGAGAAATTATTGTTCTGATACCTTTAACAGGCAGAATATTAAAGCATGGTTGTGTAAAAGTGTAGGAAGAATTGAGAATTGAGAGAGTATTTAAGAGATGTTACCTTATCCTTGGCTTCATTAAGCAGATCCTCCAGTTCAGAGAAGCTGAAGCTTGCGACTGTGATGAAGTCACTGACCACAGCAACAAACTTGTCTCCCTGGTCATGTGGCCGGCTCTGTTGGTATCGTAACTCCTGACGTAAACAAATCCTGACTTAATAAACCTAATCAAATATTATTTGCGGACAAGTTTTATTGATATTCCTTATTAGCAGTACGTAAAACACATAACTTATTCTTCAGACATGGGAAAAAACTGGGTACACAGGTAAAAAAAGTTTAATTATACTCTAAAACAAATTATATTCCCCCCTCCTGCTCCATTTTCTCACAAAATGTGTTTTTCCGTGCTGTCACCTAATATGTGCATCAAAAAATAGCATCATATACAAATTGATGGTCAAATCCAACTATTAAATAGCCATTAGAAAACCTAAGAGGGTTTGCACATTGCTCATGTCTTAAATGCAGAAGCCTGTTTAGATCAACTTTGGGTATATAGAAATATCACCAGAGTCTGTGTGGCCTCAGATTGAGGACTGATCTTTGATCAAATAGGGAAATACATTTGTTGTATAATTATTTGTCAGTATAAATAATTGAAAAATTTTGATAATGTATCAATGTCTTATTTCCAGGAGTACTACAGTTTATTTTAAATCCATTTTTATAACATATTTTTGGTTTGTCTTAACTTTAATACATATTACCACTGAATTATGTTCAAGTACAAAACACTAAAGGTAATACAATTAATTGGTGCATTTGCATTGAACATTCTTATGATCATCTTGGATTAATTTGGCAAGTAAAATTGTGGGACCCGTTTTGTCTCAGGACAAAATGGTGGTCAACATTTACAACTTAAAACTATAAAACAGTAATAGTAAATACAAGTTTGCTGTCAGAGGTCAAAGAAAATGTACTTATGGATTAAAGGGAACAACACACACATAGCACACGTTACTACACACATAGCACACGTTACTGCACACATATTTATTCCACCATCTGCTGCTCTAGGTGTTGCTTCTGAAATACACTGTTGACACCAAGCCCCGACCTCTGATGTCCGTGATGTTTTGTGATTGTTTTATGTAGCACCTTGATCTGGAGAAAAGTTGTCTCGTTTCACTATGTACTTGTATATGGTTGAATAACAATAAACTCCACTTGTAACTTGTAACTTGAATTTACATGCTTCTCAACTGTTTAAATGACTGTTTTATGATATAATTATAATTCCATTGTTTTATATAACATGTTAGTGATTTGCTCTGCTTTGTTGTTAGGTTGTTGAGTGGAGGCTGTGAAGATTATTTAGGAAGATTTCTGGCCCTTCCCTCATGAAAATGGGACTTGAAGCACAATTAAGCAGAAAATAAATATGAACTGCCTTAATTTATTTTGAATGGCATTATAACCGCTAAATGTTTCCCCTGTCAAGCCAAGTCATAGCTTGCTTTTTTCCAAAAAGCAATCGAAAAAGACTTAGAGGGATGGCTTCTTTGACCAAGGTAATGTGTGGGTAAATTTACACAAACATGTACCTAATATCCATAATGGGTGTGTATGGAGAAATTGTGTTAAAAGGTAGGTTTTGTGCCACAGCAATGAACAACGACACTTTTTTTCTAAATGTTAATGCTTTTATTAGTAGATAACAGCTGTCAAGTGGCTGTCAGGGCTGCAAGTGTGCAAAGAGTATACTAGCTATGTTTCTGGAATTTCTGCTTTAAGCTTTAATTGCCTATAGCAATAAATATTGGATTACTTACTGCCTCCAGAGCTTTTAGCCCACTTCTAATGCCGAACACTTCTTTCTCCAGCTCAGCCAAACTGTATGGACAACAGTGAGAAAGTCTAATGTTTATCCAATCAATAGATAAACAGTATATACTAACCTCAGACCACCAAAACACATACTGAGGCCATATTTAGGACTTATGGGTATTCAAGATGTGTGACTCACTTTACTTTGGCAGCTTCTGGTACACTAAGCAAGTCCTGCTGAATGTTGAGAATGTCAGGATAATTCTTCTCAAAGATCATGATCAGATAATGCAACATTGTGACGTTCCTGTGAGTAAGCAAACACATGAATGAGTCATGTCAATGTTTAAATAATCAGTGTAATCGCCACAATCTTCCATCTTATTAAGGTGTCGAGACCAAAGTATCTATTTCCAAAAAAAAGTCTGTACTTTTTATTCAGTTATAACAGTAAAAAAAAAACTGAAGATAGCTAACAGCTTTTTTGTTTTTTGACATTTTAAGTATTAAAACAAAAACAGAAGCATCACTGTTATTAATCAATGTTTAATTGTGGATTGTAATTCCATCACTAATTTGCTAAAATGAACTGGACTTCTTAATACTAGTTGTTAATGCTTTCTGACCAACAGGCCCCAGCATGTTCGGATAGATCGCCAGTGCTTCTCTACCATCATCCTTGGCACTGGAGTACCACAAGGCTGTGTGCTGAGTCCCTTCCTCTTCTCTCTCTTCACCTATGACTGTAAACCTATACATAGTTCCAACACTATTATTAAATATGCAGATGACACCACGGTGATTGGACTCATCAATAACAACGATGAATCAGCTTATAGAGAAGATGTGGACCGTCTTGCTGTGTGGTGTGCTGGCAACAACCTGCTGCTCAACACTGCAAAGACCAAGGAGCTCATTGTGGACTTCAGGAAGGAGAAAGGTGGAACGCACCTTATTCTTTATATTCGCACCATATTCTTTATATTCACATTTTCCATATGTATTACTTATATATTTTTATTCTTGTATTTTTATATATAGTTTATATTGCTAAGAATTTATTTAGTATTGTTATATAGACCTATTATTTGCACTGTAAAAATACACTTCTGGTTAGATGCTAACTGTATTTCGTTGCCTTGTACCCACATGTGCAGTGACAATAAAGTTGAATCTAATCTAATCTAATCTAATCTAAGGCAAAAAGGGACATTGTGTCCTGTGGGGCAGGTTCACAACACAAATGATTTAGGATAAATAAGAAATAACACAAAGCACCTCTTCAAACATGTAATTGACCTCTGACCTGTCTATACTTGACTTGGTGTCAACAATCTTGTTAAGGCTGGACACTTTGAAACCATAGGCATTGCCCCGCTGTCCTTTGTTCATAAAGTTCCCAAAAGCCAAGACCACCTCCAGAACTTGTGTTAGACGTTTACTCCTCATCACTTCACACGATGCGCACAGTATAGCTGGAACATAAATAAGAGAGGACATGTCTATAAACACTTCTGGACAAAAAAATCATTCCTCAAAAAGTCCTCAGAAAAGTAATTCTAATCCTGTACCACTTTTTTAGTTCTGTGGGACAGAAAAAATAATTATAATTACATAGAATGTATTTAATAAAAATAAATATAGATGCTAAATAATACAGCTGCAATAATATATAAGTTAAATTTGATTGCTACATATTTTCTGCATATATTGAATTTTCTTCACTGAAACCAAATCACTCTATAAGACTCAAAGATCAAAGACTATTTATAATTATTTATTGATCAACACAATATCTTTAAAGAATGTGTTTGAACCCATAGGGATAACAGTATGTCAAACATTTCTGATGAAAATCAAACTTTTACTTCTGCATTTCTCAATCAGATCCACAGTGATACATTTTCCAGAAAGTAGCAATTACTGAACAGTATTGGTGCTTACTGATCTAACCTCACTGTGTTTCTGTCTCAACTAGTCTCAACTCTAGCTTTTTTTCACTATTCCCATAATACAGTTATCATCACAGCATTACTGCAGCTGCTCTGGCTAGAGTGTGCAAAAAGTGTTTTCCCAAAGGAACTTGTCCAAAGTTAGACTGCCTGGAAGATAAAACATTTTAAATGCCTTCCTGTTGACATGATTGAATGTTCTATGGTTGACCCATGAATGTCCAGTGTTTGCAACTCTGTGTAGATGTACCAGCTCTAAAAAGCTTATTTACACAAGGTTAAGTTAGGGAAAGTGTACAATTTTAGTATCTATAATTAATTAATGTCAAACCAAGCTTATGTCTTCATATTCTAATCATATTTGAATGCATGAAATGCAAAAGAGATTTATGCCTTCATAACACAGAAGACCAGGGCAATCAAGCGCAATATAACAAAAGTCCACACAATTAAACACTTCTTCAAAGAATCTAATTTTGTTCCCATGGAAAGACGATGGAAAGTAAAACAGCATAAGGGCGAGTTGGTGACAGCAATTTGCATTTTTGGGTGAACTCTTTCACCTTAGAGTTTGGTTAGATCAGTGTTAGCACTACTAATGTGCATAGAGAGATCTTAAGCCAGAATGTGGGATAGCTTCTGTTAAAGCTCTGTTCAAGCACATGTAGACCATGGCTTTTCTTGAAATGCTTGAAACTTTTCGAATAGAAAAGCAGTGTTTATGCGAATATGAATCTCCCCTCTCAACATGTGCCAGCTTTCCAAAACAGCCTCTGTGGAAACAATATTTGCGTTCAAATAAAAAGAAACATCAATACAAACACCCCACCCCATAATCCACCAACCTTCAACTTTGGGCTTTGTCTCTGCTAGTCGCTCTGCAAACTTCTTTTTAAAGAAAAGAGACTGGAGCCTCTGTTGATAGTGGTCAATTCTGGTGGGGAGAATCAAAGATTTGGGTAATAATCACAAACACAAACTAAAACATTACTTTGATAGTAAGCACTCAGGAGAAATAATTTTACATTGAAATAATTTAACATGATTTTTATTTTAAATTTTACTGCAGGTGTGATTAATTGCGATTTATTACAGAAAAATGCGCAATATCTTTTTTAATCAATTGACAGCACTAATTAATAATTATGTTTAGTTACCATTAAGAAATAGGGAATTAAATATAGCTCATGAAAAATAGTCCATAAATAGGTGATAATTGAGGGCTGCTGTTGGCTCTGTTATTCATCATTCATGCAATATTAAATATTTTCATAAAGAACTTACATTTATATTACAAGATACAAGATTAGAAGTATTCTTTTTGCTTTATTACAAATTGTTATGCACAGCTATTTTATCTAAACACCAGTCATCTAGCCCCACCTGCTCATCTCGAACAGGAAGCGGTCAGCACGGGCCATACGCTCGAGCTCATGTTTGTGTTCCTCCAGAAGATCAATATCACTTTTCTCAGGAACAAACTTCAGCAGCTGTGAACACATACACATACATGAGTGTTTACTCATTAAAAACCTTCATCATCATATAAATCATATTACAAACACTATGAAGTGCAGCACTCACTTGTTCTAACATGTCTTTAGCAAGCTCTTCTCTTTCGTCCATCTCTAAAATGGCTCTTTTTATCTCCTCATTGCTCATTTTCAACCTGTATGGATAGCAAAGGCTTTCTTAATTAAGTTAAAGGCTAATATTCAATATGAATTATATAAATTAATAATTAGAAGCACACAGAGTGAACTACAGTAGAGCACGATGAGGACAGCATGTTGCTTTGTGTGCTGAGAGGTTAGATATTGCCTCTGGTGATCTTTACAACATCTATTGATTAATCTGCCCTCTTCTGTGTTTTGATCAATAAAAATCTGGCTGCATCCCAAAACACAATTTTTTTTTGTGATTGGGTGACCCCTGGGTCATGTAATAATTGAATAAGCTGGCCATCCAATTTGATATTAGGAGACATTTATGTATTTTCTGGTTGTAACCAGTAACTTTACCTCAGAATAGCAAGCTAAGCAAATTACTTCTTTATTTCTGCATTTTAATTAGCTATGTTCTGGATTGTTTTGTTGACACTGGTTATGATGGTACAATGACATTCTGTATTATACAGTGACATACTTATTCATATACCCTGAGGCTCAGTTATATTTTACTTATAATGGGTAGCAGCTGTTGTCAAGGTTAATTGACAATAATGACTTACATTAACATAATTATTCAAAATTCATACAGAATGATAACTCAGGAACAAGCACATACTTAGAGAGCAGGATGACACAGTTCTGGGCCCTCCGTCCATCAATGACTGACAGCTCTTTCACTTTGCGTGAGCTTAGGTATAGATCATCCATTGAGCCTGTCTCTTTCTGCAGAAGAAAAGACCATAAACCAATCAGGACAAAAAGACATCAGTCACTCTAATTATAAAAATGAAATTTAAGAAAAGATCAGATAAACATTTCAATATACAGGCACCATCATCTAGTACTGTATCAAGTCCAAAGCTATGATTTATCTTAGATTTGAATAGTATTTGCATAACAGTTTAATTGGTCTTTTAGCATGGTTTGCACTGACTTCATTGCTTTTTTGGATGAGCTGAATTTTCTTATTTAAACCTGTCACAGCCGATGGCGTCCTTTTAATGACAACATATTGGAAACTAGGAGAAGATGCAATGAGAAATAAAACACAAATTGCATATGAATTTTTACATCAATTTCTCTAAAGTGGAGAAGTTGATGGAGGCTTGGCTGTGTCACAGAAATATGTCATCTATTTATAAATCCAGGTTTTTCTCGAAATGTTCAGTGAGCTTACATAGGTCATGTGTAAGCAAATCCACCCTTGTCAAAAACGTACACGCTTACACTTACACTTACGCTCACACTTACATCCCCCTGCCATTCTCCTGTTATCTCTGAGGGATGACATGAAGAATGCTAGCCTTTAGGATCACCAGTCACAGCATACAATCTAGGAAAACTGGATACAGCTGTGTAACAATGTTCAATAATTTGATGTTCTGGTATAATTACAGTAACTTATTCAATTAGTTTGTGCTATCACGGTTTAACTTATTCATATGATTTTCCACTAATTTTTACCCCAGGTGTCTTTAATTTTTAGAGTAATTAACAAATATCCCTGTCTGAGGTTGGAATATTTCTGAAACCATGTCAAACCTGGGAGACTTTGTTCTGTGAAACAAAAAATAAATTTTACATTACCTTTTGATCATATAATGAAAGATTGTTAGTGATTGTTAGTAAAATAATACAAAATACCAAAAAAGTAGCATCAAAAAGTAGCACATAAAACTTTTGCACTACATCTTCAGATTTCTGAAGCCATATGATTGTGTGAGGAACAGATCAAAACCGACTTCTTAATCACCTTAATTCTTCCTAACATATCTGATAACGTTTGTGTGAGAAAAGGATGAAGTCGGAATCAGTAAGACTGAGGCTCGTGTAAAGTTTATTCACAATTTCCTTAATGCTAAGTGCACTCCTGCGCCTAACGGCAACATAAATCCACAATTAAACTTGTCCAGTCGTTTGCCTGTGCTAGCTGCACCACGAGTCCTCAGCCGGTCCCTCTCAGCTTCCTCTCTCTCCCCATCGGCTTTTCACGACCTCTCCATGCCAATTACTGTACTGAGCAACAGGTGAATGTCGTGTCGCACTTGACCTACTTACAGCTCGTCTCCGACCACTCTCTCCCGCTGCAGTGTCTGCTGAACCACGCCCCCCTCACCACATGCCCCCACTGCCTGACTCCGGCCTGCAGAGCCCCACCCCCATTTCTGGAGGCTGCGTCCCGGCCTGTGGACCACCTTGAACTTAAAGGGCTGAAGCGCTAGATACCAACGGATGATCTGCGCTTCATGCGGTGGAGTCATTGCAGAGGGTGCGTGGTTCGAACAGAGAGTGAATTCCCATCCCAGGAGATAATAGTGAAGGGTGAGAATGGCCCAGCGGATCGCTTTTTCGATGGTGCTGTACATCGTATCTCTTCTAGTATAAATCTTCTGTAATATCCTACCAGCCCAGTCACGGGCAGGTCGCAATTGCTTACTATCGTCTTATCGTCTTACTAATTTGGGGACGCACCTGTCCGTGACCCAAGTGGAAGCCCAGATACCTGACCTCCACTCATCCAATTGCACACTTCCTTGTATTAGCCGTCAGCCCTGCCCCCCTCAGCGCCCTCATTACGGCCTGCAGATGCTCCATATGCCACTGCCAGTCGTTACTATAGATGATAATATCATCCAGATAGGGCAGAAGAATTTGAGGCGCTGAAAGGTGGCTCGCCCAGTCGCTGTGGGACTCCTCTATTACTCCCATCTCTAGCATTGCCTCTAACTCTGTCTGAACCACTTTTTTTGTGTTCAGGTAAGCGTTACGATCAGTAGCGAACCACCACTCCGAGCTTTGTCTCAATATGGTGCTGTATGAGGTCCGCTCGATCAGGCAGGGGCAAGAAAACATCTGCAAATGCGTTTTGCAAGTTAGCTATGTCAGTGAGCTGGGAGGGCGAGAGGTGATCTCCTCCAGGGGCCAGAGCCAGAGATTGCGGTGTTTTGTTCTCAGGTCCAGCACATATTGAATTTCATTTCGGCTATCAGAAGGTTCGTCCTCCCAAGCCTCTCTTAGGACGTCCAGCACCCCATGGGGCTGCTGTCCATAAGGAGGCTTGAAGGGGGAGAACCTCTTCCTGCATTAAGGGAAGAGGGCGCAAATGCGCTTTTGGGTAGGCCAGTAGATTTACCAACTGACACTCACGACAAGCCGCGCACCACCTGCGCACATTCTTGTGAATGCCCGGACAAAAGAATCTGGTCATGAGACAGTTTAGTGTTGCTGCTTGCCCCAAATGTACCGCCATTGGGTTACAGTAAGCCACCTGGAATAACATTTCCCGCGTTTTAATGTCTCATCCTGGGACTGCTCCTGGGTAAAATCATCACGCTCAGGGAGGAGTTGCCTCTCATTCGCGCTCCGTTCCCACAGGTCAGGATCCCGTGGTCCTGGTCAGCCACTCCCACTTGCGCATCATCCACTCCGTTCCCCAGCTTTCTCTCTCTGCAAGAGACATCCGCACATAATTACCCCAGTAATTGACTTAATGTCGACCAATTCATTCCCAAAATTAGCGAATGTCGGAGGTGCGGGTTAACTGCAACCTCCACACTAGTGCAACTTGCATGTTGCTTCCACTAAGGCTGCTCCGCTCCCACATGGTTCTCTTTAATTCCGATGGGAGCCAGACAGTTGCACCTCATAGGTTGGATTCCACTTATGCTGAGGCAGAACCGACTCTGTGTTCTGTAGCTCAATTGGTAGAGCTCAAAGTTTGTGGAATCGATTCACAGGGAAGACACACTGATAAAATGTATGGTTTTATTTGTACTGTACGTCACTTTGGATAAAAGCGTCTGCCAAAAGCATAAATGTTATATAACATAATGGATAGGTTCTGCCTTTTATTTCACGCTCTCTGCCGAATTGGCTGAGCTCACGCTGGCTTCAGAAGCCTGCTCTGTGGTTTCTTTTGAAGTAGATGATGAGCTTATACTGTCAATATCTAATAACGATCTGCTGACTGTCAGCCAGTTGGGTGCTGAGGCAAATAAGCTTTCACTTTCAGATGCATTTGAGAAGCTAATTCAGTCTGATATTAGACATGGATCATGGTTGGGGATTAGAACCAAACATCTGCAGCATCAGGTGGTCCATCCACTTTTTTTTTAGATTGCCCTCTGCTTACATGCAGCAGCAGAAGGCCAGCGTGGAAGTTCAAGCTCCCCCACCTACAGGAGTCATGCAGTACAAGTAGGCCAAACGGGACTTCTTATGTCTTTCTTTTTAACAACGGCTTTCTTCTTGCCACTCTTCCATAAAGGCCAGATTTGTGGAGTACACAACTTAGTTGTCCTGTGTCTGTGTAATTGTCTGTGGACAGATTCTCCCACCTGAGCTGTGGATTTCTGGAGCTCCTTCAGAGTGACCATGGGCCTCTTAGCTGTTTCTCTGACCAGTGCTCTCCTTGCTCGGTCTGTCAGTTTAGGTGGACAGCCATGTCTTGGTAGGTTTGCAGTTGTGGCACACTTGTTCCATTTTTGGATCAAGGATTAAACAGTGCTCCTTGAGATGTTCAAAGCTTGGGATATTTTTTTATAACCTAACCCTGCTTTAAACTTCTCCACAACTTCATCCCTGACCTGTCTGGTGAGTTCCTTAGTCTTCATTATGCTGTTTGTTCACTAGTGGTCTCTAACAAACCACTGAGGCCTTCACAGAACATGTGTATTTATACTGAGACTAAATTACACACAGGTGGATTCTATTAACTAATTAGGTGACTTCTGAAGGCAATTGATTGCACTGGATTTTATTTAGGGGTATCAAAGTACAGGGGACTGAATACAAATGCACGCCACACTTTTTAGATTTTTATTTGCTTAAAATTTTGAAAACCGTATATAATTTTCTTTCACTTCAAAATTACGTGCTACTTTGTGTTGATCACACAGAATCTCAATAAAACACATTTAAGTTTGTGGTTGTAAGGTGACAAAATGTGAAAAAGTTCAAGAGGTATGAATACTTTTGCAAGGCACAGTATATTGCAGGCACCTTTTAAAAAAACATGCAAAACTATGTCACATTACCTTGACCTGCCTACAAATAGGCGTGAATTTACATGTTCAAACTCGGGCACGCCTGAAGTGTGTACCCCATAACATCAAGCCATGATGCAACATTATATTCCCTGTCTCAAGCAACTGGGTTACATACGTAACCTGAAACATTTGTTATTTTGTAAAACTAAGTTACAGGCTCTGTCATAATTTAATAATTTTATTTGTTTAACACTTACTTATTTTTTTTCTCTTAAATGCCACAGTAAATGGTTTCATATGAGGTGTGTTTCATGTGGGAGGTCTCATATAAGAACTAACTCTTAATTTATTCTAAATATTAGAAATGTAACTATTTTTCTGTTACTCAAATATTTCTCAAATACTCATCTTCTGGTACCATACTAGTGGCAGCCTGCTACAGCATCTCTGTGTATGTTTCGGTACCTTTTAGTCTATTTTCTGTCTTATAGCTTTCTTTGTGCATTTAATACCATTATTCAACAACTGGTGGTAGATCCTTTTCGTATTTGGCACCCAAACTCTGGAACCATCTTCCCAGTATTGTCAGAGAGGCAGATACACTACATCAGTTTAAATCTAGATTAAAGACTTGCCTCTTTAATCTATTTTACACATAGTCCTATGAATTTATCACTCAAATCCCTTAAGAGATTATCAGGCTGCTTTTTTTAGGTAAACCGGAACCGGGGACACTTCCCATTAGAACAGATGTACTGGCTCCACACTAAATCTGTCTGTATGTCATTTCCCCAAAATCCTGCAATTACCTGGATCCAAACTTTGAGACCAGATGGGGGGGTGATAGGATGGTACGAGCCCTGAGACAGATCATCGGGATTTGATGGACTTTAGTAAACTTACCATTATATACATACCTACCTCCAGCCAAGTTAGTTTCTATATTTTGTTCCCCGCTTAGTCACAGCAGTGTGATGTTATAGCTGCAATTAGTAACATTATTCTTCTGTCACTGTTTCTGTTAGTAACATTTCTCAGTGCCATATGTGTCAGACCCGACAGTTTCTTATCAATAAATAATTATAAGTCATTATAATCAACTCTCCATTAATATCCAAGAAGGTTACAAATTGCAGTTTTAACGTGCCAGATGAGAACTGGCCCTCCCGGTTGAGCCTGGTTAGTCTCAAGATTTTTTTCTCCATCTATACACCATTGGAGTTTTGGTTCCTTGCCACTGTAGCCCTGTTGGGCTTCCTTGCTTACTGGGACACTGCTGACATCTAACTTAGCTTAGGTTTTGCAAATTGTTAATACTGCTTCTAGCGAAATAATATAATTACAGACCAAAAGACTCTTCTATTGTTATTTATTTATCTTTAGTTTTCTTCAATTCTCCTTCATTGTTTAATCTTCAGGTATTTTTATTGTATATATTTTATGTATGTATTTTACTTTTGTGTGTTGTGTGTATGATTTCATGATACTTTTGCAAATGTCACACATATTATTTGCAATAATACCATGTTTTTGATGAACATTTGGCATCTGACATTTGTTCTGTGTTATTATTATTCTTTTTGTATTATTTGTAAAGAAGCAATGTAACGTTGTAAAATGCGCTGAATTGAACTAAACATTCTAAAGAACACTGATTGTAAGCAGATGAATTTCTGTTTGCTATGCTACTTTGCTTACATGGTATGCCACTCATTCACTGCAAGTGCAGTGAGCATATTATTTACACATGCAACCAGCTGATCGTTTTCGGGAAACCCCCAGGGAGATACCATTGATCCTGAAGGAGCTGCAGCCTTAACATTGAATTGATATTTTGTGGAAAGAAAACAGAACACCAAATCTAGTACATGCCAATGCCAAGGAAGCATACACTCGAACCACTCTTCCCCTCTTGGCGCTAATACAGGTTGGTGTCTTGTTGATCTCCTGAGTCACTGATTACCTTACAAGTAGATCCCAGTTTGTCAGACCGAGAAACTGTCTGTCATAGCAGGTGGTAAGCAACATAGATGCTCCGCAAGAAACTGTTTTACCTCATTTTCTCTTTACCCTCTTATCATTTTCTCTTCACCCACTTTAGACTTACAACACAACACACCATTTCACTGGCAAAAGTTCTCTGCAAGTTCTCACTTGCAAAAGACAACTCTGCTGTTGTGGGATGTTTTGAGGGTAGGCAGGAGACTGAACGCTAATCAACAGCTATGTGAAGTGGTGAAAAGCTAATCACCTGCAAAGTGTGGCAAAAACAAAAGAACTGGTAATTGACCAGTGCATTCTTCTGCATATGTGACTGTGATTATCATAGCCAACACTTCCCACCCTCTACATGATATGCTTGTTGGATTGAGGAGTACTTTTAGCTGGGGACTGATTTTACCGGTGCAACATGGAGTGCTACAGAAAATCTTTGTGCCTGCTACAATTAGACTGTACAATTCATCCATCATGTGCGGAAGCTCCATAGAACTTTAAGTAGAGTGGGTGAACACCCATCCTTCACCACCTAAAAAAACTCTTTGTGCCCACCACCATCTTCTGTTGTTATCTTTTGTTATCTTTTGAACTGTGTATATTGTTTATATTTTGCACATTGTAAAGCTTGTTCGTTCTGCTAAACACCTTGCCATAAAGTTTATCATCATAAGCATACAACTCAATTTAACAAAGTTTCTCCTTTCTTTAGAAATAAACTGAAGACTTAATATATACAGTACTGTGCAAAAGTTTTAGGCAGGTGTGAAAAATGCTGTAAACAAAGAATGCTTTCAAAAATGGAATTGTTCATCACCTCCACCATGCTTCACTGTTGCCTGCAGACATTCATTATTGTACCGCTCTCCAGCCCTTCGACGAACAAACTGCCTTCTGCTACAGCCAAATATTTCAGATTTTGACTCATCAGTCCAGAGCACCTGCTGCCATTTTTCTGCACCCCAGTTTCTATGTTTTCATGCGTACTTGAGTCGCTTGGCCTTGTTCCCACGTCGGAGGTATGGCTTTTTGGCTGCAACTCTCAGATGAAGACCACTTCTGGCCAGACTTCTTCGGACAGTAGATGGGTTTACCTGGGTTCCACTGGTTTCTGCCAGTTCTGAGCTGATGGCACTGCTGGAAATCTTCGGATTTCGAAGGGTAATAAGCTTGATGTGTCTTTCATCTGCTACACTAAGGTTCCTTGGCCGACCACTGCGTCTACGATCCTCAACCTCTTTTACAACCTCACCTTGGTAGCAGAGTTTGGCTGTTCCTCACCCAGTTTTAAGCCTCCTACACAGCTGTTTCAGTTCATGACTGGGTTTCAACCTACGTGTAACATTGATGATCATTAGCACCTGTTTGGTATAATTGGTTGATCATACACCTGACTATAATCCTACAAAATCCCTGACTTTGTGCAAGTGTACCTATAAGAATTGATGTTGGTTTGAAGGCAAAAGGTAGTAACACCAAATATTGATTAGATTTAGATTTTTCTTTTATTCACTCACTTTGCATTTTGTAAATTGACAAACATAAACAATCATTATTTATATTTCTGAAAGCATTCTTTGTTTACAGCATTTTTTCACCCCTGCCTAAAACTTTTGCACAGTACTGTATATTATGACAAGACTCACTGGACAACTTTATAGGAGACATAGTGACCAACATTCCTTTGAAATTACTGTAATTAACACAATAGGCACATGTGCTAATTCAAACTGCGGCTTTTTTTATTCCACCTATTTCATTTTGTATGGTAAACCAAAATTTATATCGAAATAATATCTTAGCTGTTAGTTCGGTTGTGTTTTTAAGACCTTTGAAAAATAGATTTAAAATATTGTAATGCTAATTAAGACTTTATTTTTACATTAATAAATTTAAGATATTTTAAAGGATCTGTGGAAACCTTGCATTCATCTGCCCTGAGTTGGGCTAAAGATTCTAATAAGGCTATAATCAGAATAACCACTCACCTGCTTGAAGGATTGGTTAGTGAGCAGCTCCTGGCCAGGCAGAGAGAAACAGCGGCAGACAGAACAAAACATTGGGAAACATGCAGAGGTTAACATTTTAAGCTGCAGAACTACAGTAGAAGACTCAGCCAGAGATAACAACTGCAGAGATTCTCACAGGCCTCAAATAGTCTCACAAACCATAAAAGAAATAATGAATTGTGTTTGAAAGGATTGTTTCACTCTTGCTGAGTTTTGGCCTCAAAGCATATCTGCAGGATCTATATGCACTGAAAACACTACTGCATGCTTAAAGCACTAGGACATCTATATTACAACAAGCCATTCACCAAAGAACAGCTTAGCCACTACTGTCCACTACAGCAAAGCCTCAGCAAAGTTTCAAACACAAATTTCACTCACATTCAAACACACACACATACACAAGAATGTCAGGACAGCTTTAGTTTCTTCCAAAAGACCATTCTAGAAGTTATTTCAAAAATATCCATGTATATAAAATGCCTATGAGATTAAAGGAGAAAAAGATTTGATTTGTTTGAGATTTAAGCACATTTCAAAAATAGTAAACAGTGAGCAACACTTGCGTACCTGCTGCCTCTGATAAGCAGAAAACATCTTCTCAATGTCTTTCAGGTCGAGAACTTTAAAAGCCTTTCTGTCATCAATCTCATGCCAGATGGTACCAGTGATCTTGTTCTGAAATAAGGCAAGTAGAGAATCAGAAAAAAAGATGGTATCTGAGAGTTAATCTTAGATAAATGGTTTGTATCCTATAGGGTAGCTTCCTGGACAGGGCTTAAGCTTAGTCCTAGACTAAAATGCATGTTTGAGCTGTCTTAAATGAAAACAGCATGCACTGACATATTCATATAAAATATATCAGTGCCATTATTTTGTCCTCAGATGCACATCAGCAATACTGTGTAAGTGGTTTGCAAAGTGGTTTGTGTAAGTTTATGCTGTTGCTAGGGCACTGATAAATGGTTCTGGGTGTTTGCTGACCCACCCCAATCTCTATGATATTTTAAAAAAACTTCTAAACCATCATAAACCAGGTTAAAAAAGGTCTTCAGTTTTCAGTTGGTTCAAGATAGTTTTCAAGTCTGACCAGTTGAACAATGTCCAAAAACCTAAACACGCTACTTTACATTTATGAATGTAGCAAAACTATGCAAGGCAAGTTATACATCAAAGTTTAATATTGGCTGTTTTTAGTTTTTCAAATTCCTAACCATAAGTGTGAGCAATATTATAGTGACATTCGCCAAACAAAAATGCCTCTGTTGCACCTCATGACTAACTCACCTCACCAAGTTTGGACCAGTTAAAGGACTTAAGTGGCTGTGATGGCTGAGGGATGCTCTTTGTTCGCAAACTTGTGGTGGAACTAATAGATACAGGTCCAGGTGGGGGTGGAACTCCAGAAAATATAGGGGGGGCTCCAGGAGGGGGAGGAGGACCCCCGGGGGGAGGTGGAGGAGGTGGAGGTGGGCTTGAAAAAGTGACAGGTAAAGGAGGAGGGAAGCCACCCATCATCATAGGTGGAGGAGGTGGAGCCATTGGGCTGCCAGGGAGTGGAGGGGGTATGGGTATAGAAAATCCACCACTCTAAAAATAAAAACAGATGAAATCATTTGCCGAGACAAAGCCTCTGGAACATAAAAACCAACATATGATTACGCTAAACAAAAACAATTCCTCCTCCAGTATCCCTTAATAAAATAACACAATAAACAACTGGAAGAAGGTGGCAGAATGTAAGCTCACTGAGATGTCGCTAACACGAGAGGACAGGTCTGAGACCTGCTCCCTCGCAGAGCGCAACTCCAGGCCTTCTCTCTGCAGTTTGTCTTTCATCTTGTTTAGTGTCTTCATCATGTCATCCTTCTCCTGCGACTTAGCCTCACATTCCCGTTCCTTCCTTTCCAGTCGAGCCAATAGCTCAAAATGCTCTAAAAAACACATGCACACATTACCATAAAATAAACAGGCGCTGTTATGTTATGTCAATGTGTCCTTTTACCTTTTCTGAACTTTTCTGCCTGATCTCGCCACTGTTTGACTTCATTCTCATTAACAAGCCTTTAGAATGGGACAAAACAAGTACAAAAACTTTAGGTACAAATACAAACAATTTCTGCCATATTTTTTCACACCATTTTTTGTTTACACTGCTGGTCTGTTATTTGTTAATTGTGTTACAGAAAACAAAAATCAATATTAAAGATCCCATGAAATTGAACTTCGAGTTTTGTGTCTTTGATACATGTCTGTTAGCTTTGATGCCATCCCTATGCTAGTGTATTTAAGTAAGATATAGCATATGTGACCCATGCAGGCAAAATGTGTCAGAATGAGCATGGGCTAATTACGAGCTACAGGCAAAACAAGTGAAAAATGGTTTTTGTCAGTTTTGGTCTAATTTGGGGTTTTCACAAAAATTAGTTTATTAAGCCCTCATCCACTGATTGCAATATTCCAAATAACAGTTAAACATCTAAAATTATCTTTATTTGTACATTTTTTGAGAGGTGTACCTCCCTAAATATTTCTTTTGTTTTAATAATCCATGAAAAATTGCAGTTTTTTCTGTTCTCTTCTCAGCAACTGTTTCTTCAGACATGTGTAGCTCATTCATTTGTTGTCCGATTCCAACAAATCATATACATCATTTTAAAAGTTTAATGGAGAATGAAAATAACTAAAATAGGAATTTATTTGTGAAAATTTGCTTATTGTGACTTATTTTGCAAGCACGGGCCACATATACACATTTTGTAAAATAAAACACTGTCTTTGTGTATCTTTATATGCACCATCACTTCCTTTTCCAACCATCAAATAATGTATTTACTATGAATGGTAACTGTAGTTTTGTCTCAGTAAACTAAAGGCTATTAGCCTTTGTTTATTAGGAAATGACCTTTTCAGATCAGGGCCCAGCATCCTGTTTCCACAGAAACACAGGAAAGATAACTGTCAAATTATTTCATGGGATCTTTTAGGGCCAATGTTAAATCAAAACCATCATGTACAGTTTGTTTTAATTAAAAATGTATTTAAGGGCTATGAATTTTAATAAAAGGTGATAATTCACTCTGAAGGTTTTTGGGTATTGTAGTTCAACTATTAAAAGTGGATATTGAGGGAAGTTTAAAGGAGAATGTTTGATAAATCAAAAGTGACACCTTGACATGTGTTGCTTTCCATGGCTATAGATGAAGAAAAGTTTAACAGATACAGTAACAGTTATTTATCGACAACATTGGAGAAAATGAATGAGTGGAAAGACACATAATCAATATAAATTCAGGAAGATATGGCAAAGTACAGAGTGTATTTTCCATACTAGCAAATATTTAATATGTGATACTGTGGACATATTGCACTATATACATCTCTATATATTTGTTTAAGACTTCACGTCAAAACAAAAATCCCACAATTGTGTAGGTACATGGTGTTACCATACATGGTGTAACATGGTGTAACCATAAAATATCAGTTGTTTTTGTCATACTGCCCAAAAACAAAACATAATGAGCATTTTTTAAAAATATAGTATGTACAGTATGTAATACAATAGCTCAAAATCCTAATTCCAGTATAAGTTTCTTGGCTTTTAAAACAAAAGTAACCCTTCTGCTGCTGGAAAAGTAATTCCAGCAAAAAAGTAAAAAATTTAGAATTAGAGCACATAAAATTATGCTTTCTGGAAGTAAGCATGGGAAATACTACCCAAGGTTTTCCTGTGTTACCAATGCCACCTTCGTTCTCTAAAGACTAAACACATTAATCACGCAGCTGCAGATAAGCCGCATATGGGTGCGTGCATGTATTAATGTTAGGGGTTGCGGGTGCTACTGCTCCGGTAAAATAATAGAAACTCTGACGCAAGAGCTATGCTAATATGTAAGCCAAGACACAGTAAATGAGAACATATAAGCACAATAATAGTGCAACTGGAATAAAAGGAGTAAATGTATTTTTGGACAGAAAACTGTAAAACATCTGTGATAAACACATGGCAGGTATTACTGATTCATTACCACTTCCTGTAATTATTGACAGTAATAACGGTGTTGGTAATTGTAGTGTGTTACACATTCCTTCAAAACCTTACAATGGAGTCATACGAGGTTTACTCAATGAATCAGAACACAGCTCATGTCGGTGAGTTCATTAAGTCACAGTCAAGTTCTTTGATCTCAGCTTCCACTTTGGCCACAGTTTCATGACTGTAAATCCCAGTTTAACCACTCTTCCCAATACAGAGAAAAGTAACAAACAGCTTCTGCATACACAGGACTATTAGGTATCTTCCAGCATGTTAATTGTATCAGATGCCAGTAGTTGTGTCACAATACTTAATTTAGAAGTTTATTGAGACTGAAACATTTATGCATACACAGGACTGGTCAGTCAAAGAGAGGAAAGCTTTTATCTCTAAAGATCTAAGGAGGATCCAGCACCTATTCAATGACTTTGGGTTTCAGATACATTACACCTTACTTTAAAGTTAGGATGTTTTATATATGCTACATTATCAGAATTGAAGAGAGAAAAACATGTTCTACGTAGACATGTGTTGGGTAATATAATGTGCCCAATGTGGTTTTCACTGAAAGTGTTTTGAATTGATCACTTACATTTTAATGATCTTCCTAACGTTGAAATTGTCCAGGGGTGAAACATCTGGGTCTCCTCCCTTCTCATCTTGCAGAACAATTTGCTGAAGGATGTGGTCTAAAAGTTGCCATTGCTGTATGCTGCCTGCTCCACGTTTATCTAAAATCATTTTACAAATGTGATATGTAAATTCTACATTGCTCAGCATACTAACAAGGTGCCACAGTAGTATTGTGCATTTTAACATATATAATGCTAATTAAAGAGTATTCTTAGAAGTGCATTGCAGTACTCTGCAAATGACAGGATTCTTTAAGTACCATTGTATAAATAAAGTAACATAAAATTACCATCTAATACCATGGTTGTAGCATGGTACAGCATGGTACAGTACTGTTTGTAAGATCAGGCACAGATTAAAAAACGTCAATTAAAATGTTAGTATTATAATTAAAGACATTTCTTTATTTTTCTAACAGAACTGGCTATGGTTAACAGAAAAATGACTTATAATTCATAATTCTATTTAAGCAAGTGTTTATACAGGACTAATATATGCTCAGCAATTAATAAAGTGAGTAAAATAAAATATAATGCACTCCTGTAATCCTTGTATAAAAAATACTTATATGCCAATTATTGAGCCACATACAAAGTGATTAACAGTTTAAAAAGTTTGAGTTGCCTACAGAAACAGCATTAAGTCAGTATTAATGTATAACAGTATTAATGATCTCATCGTCTAGGCCTCATCGAGGCTTTTCCAAACACTAGTCAGCAGTTCATTATTGTAAGGCAAAATTATCCTCCACAGAAAAGGCAATCCCAGAGTTTACTGTGACAAACTGTTTATCAAAGATGGCGGACAGATTGGAGAATATATATATTGTGACGAGGCGCACCAGGGTAGTCAGCGTCGCCCTGGCAACGGACGCGCCGCACCTGCCCGAGCTCATCACGGGCGGACCGGGCACAGCTGCGTCGCATCACCGCACGGCGTTAAAACGCCGCCGCCTTCTGCCAGGTGGGGGATTCAGATGTAGGCGAAGTTAGGAAGGAAGGTGAGGAAGCTTGGACAGAGAGCGAAGTCAGGAAGTGCCGCCAGCCAGAGTGACGTTGCGTGTCCCCCGCGACCGCCGAGAGCAGCGAGTGGCCGGAAGCCACCGAGAGCACGAGCCACCGCACACTCGCGTCGCCAGGAGG